>ML265307.1:130509-265860 GCA_005239495.1 Nicotiana undulata | reverse complement strand
TGACGTTGCCTTAAAATGCCATTTACAGTGTTCACCAACGCATACGAGCCAGTAACTACAAATTTTTTTTTTTTTTAATATAACATGAGCTTAACTAAAATTAACTACATTTAACTACAATCTTACCACAATATCAAAATAACACATTCCATGATTGAATCACTGCTTTTAATTATCTTTTACCACAAATATCTACACACCTTCTATGACTAGATCTTTTAACTCTAAATTGAAACTTGTGCATCACAGCAAAGTTCTTCATTGTAGCAGCTACAGTTTTTTTGTCCTGATAGACTTGTCCTTCTTCAATAATACTTTGCATACTTTCTGTTATTATTTCATTTTGATAATCCTCAATAGCTGGAGAGGATGGCATTTCAAGTAATTTTAGTGATCCAGAGGAACCTGCACCAACATAACGACAATCAGTGTTTTTATAAATTTGTATAATCCTTGTATTTTATACATCAATACATAATAATGATTTCATTCACAGATTGTAGTTTATACGTCATTGTAGAGTATGACACATAATTATTTGATAGCACATGTTCTACTTAATATTGTCTTACAATTTAATGAGTTTAAAGATAATTATGAAAACCCAGGTTTGTAGTTTAATTGTAGTCATATGTAGTTGAATTGTAGGAAACGCATCAAAACATTATATATAGACAGTTTTAAAATTAACAAACCTGTACTCGTGTTGTCCATTGTTATAGCCAATTCCATATTGAAATCACGTACACTAATACATAACAGATATGAACCTAAGCTTCTATGTCCTTTTTGGTCTCCATATACACATGAACACCCATGTCATTCTTTATCTCCATCGGAGGGCAATTGCCGTTCACTAGGTATTTGATTTCAACAATTTTTTCTGAAGTATCAATCGACAGTTGTTCTGCAATGGCAGAAATCAGTAAACTGTAGTTTGCATTATCATCTACGACAATTCCGTCAACTTCAAAATCTCTAAACCTTCCATAGTGATCCCAAGTCCCATTAATTTGCAGCATTATTGGTATTTTGGCCATGCTTTCTTGAAGAAAAGACGTGCAACAGATTTTTCTTCGAAATTTTTTGAGAAAAACGAATACAAACTTGTCGAAATATAATTTCTGGAAATTGATGATGAATTTCGTATGAATGTTTGAAATCTACAATTTGAATTCAGTCAGTGAAAGATGTAGGTTGTATAGTTGATGCCAATCGATCAATTTGAATTTTTGAATTGTAGTTTTCAGAGTAATTTTCGCCCATTAAAGATTGTCTTCCGTTATGATTTTGAAAATAAATGTCGACAATATAAGTTGAAGATTTTATGGCAAGATTTTCGCCCCAAAAAAGGGGCAATTTTTCTGCCATTAAATATGGTAAATCACGATTTGTATTTAATTTGTAGAAAAAACTATTAACAGTCCGGGTAATTAACAAATAATGAACATATTTAGTAATAAGGTTTCCTATATGGTATAGGAAAGAAAACATCTCTTTAATTAATATTGAACTAAAATTGGCCCAAAATTTGAGCCCAATTCAGCCATACATGGTCCAATAAATGGCCTGCCAAGACCTTGTACAAAACGACAGAGTTTCATGATTAAACTACGTCGTTTCATTAAGTGAAACTAAGATCCAATCTCAGCCCTTCAATCCTCAAGATCCAACGGTCTTAATTTAATCTCATCTAAGGTATATAAATCCCTTGTAAATAAGATTTTCGCCTCGTTATCCCAAAACCAAACCTTAGGCTTTCTCTCTTCACTCCCTCATCTCTCTGTCTCTCCGCCGCTCCCCCACGGCGGCTCCGCTGCCGGAAATCGCCACCGACAGCGGATGTCGACCAAACACCACCGAAATTTCACCCCTTACTCATCTCAACCTATTCTTTTCGAATCCAACACCCAAATTTCTTAAATCTCTCTCCGTCCTCACGAATCCCATTTTGGCCGAAACCCTTGCTTCCAAAATTTTCTGTCTTTCTTTCTCAATTTCGTGATGAATCAGCGACCCCGCCACATAGCCTCACATAAACGTGTATATCTCTAAGATATCTACACTTCCCCTTTAATTTTACCCCCAAAATCTGTCCTCCACCGCTGCCACCACCCGCTACCGCCGGCCACTGCCCAAACGCCTCTGTCCACTTCAATAAGCCACCATGCCCCAGGTTTCTTGCTTCCTCAAGCCACTGGCCTGTCTTTCGGCATATGGTGACTGAGTTGGCAAGAAACCTCGAGTCCGGTGGCCGTATTTCATCCTCCCCGATGGCGTTAAGACGAGCAGATTTAAGTTCACGGAGTTAGATATCAATCCATGACCTTCATCACCTCACTAATTTCTGATTTTTTGATAGTGATACGTTTAGTTTGCAACTTTGATTTCTGTTTTGATCAGTCACTCTAATTAGAGTTTCAAGTTAGTTGTTGATTAGTTATCTTTGTTTATCTTAGTTGTTAACATTAGTAGAATTGTTCACTTAGTTAGTCGTCTTGGTTAGTTGTTGCTAGCCTTTGTCGGATAATTTACCGATACTCATCCAAATTCTATTTTTGTTCACTATTAGTTTGCATAAAATCACATTGCTTTAATCCAGTTTGTTTGGATGCTCAATTTGGTTACAATCAAAGTCTTGTTGTTGCTTTGTCTAGATTTGAGTATTTGAGTTTTGTTGATAAAAGCTGATGTTGATCAGAATAGGGTACATAGTTGGTAGTTGTTACTATTTGAAGCATGCTAGAAAAACAACTACTTTACTTTGTGTCTAAACTTGGGGAAAAAGGACTGTCCTTTCTCATATTTGGATAGTTCTTTTGACAGTATTTGGTGAGAAAAGTAAGTCTTTGGGACAGATTTTTGGTGAACCAAAATCTGTCCAAAAGTACTTATTTTTCCTACTTAAAGAGGTCATTCTTTCACACTTGAGCACACACTCTATTTTAGACTGAAAAAAATAACATTTTGAGAGTTGTTTGAATACACAAAAACATAAAAAATTTCAGCAGCTGAACATATAAAGAGTAAGCTGAAAATCGTGAGTTTTTGGTTGAGTCTTAGAGTGAAAAATCTTTCAGAAACATACCAGAGTCTTAGAGTTTGATTTGGAGTTCCATCTCTTAAAAATTTACTACTTTTAGTGAGATTTCTGGGCTGTTTTTAACACAGATTCACTGTTGTTTCGTTGTTGATTCTGCTTTTCTCTGCTGCTGATTTTCTGGCCTTTCGTACTGAATTTTATCTTGTTACAAGCGAGGTAACTTTTTGAACCTTTTGTAATACAAATTTTGCTTAGCAATAACTGAAGATTTGAACCAGTGAGATCGCTGGGAGATATTTGATTTCATTCTATGAGTTTGTTTAAGTGCTGTAATATTTTTATGTATGGCTCAGGCACGTGACTATGTCACTAATGACATGAAGTTTTTTTATTCTTCTTTAAATGTTAGTTGAAGCACTTTGTTAATCCTGTTTGATCACAGAAAACATCACAGAAAAGATCATAGGCTAACCATTATAGCTTTAATATGATTACTTTATCTAATTCTTGAAAGAGAACGGGTATATAAACATATACTACTTTTATGTTTTTAAGAGGCTCATTGTCAGCTAAAGAAAATTCGATAATCGATGTTCAAGTTGAATTGGTTAGAGTGACATGTTATAAAAATAGAGGTGTTTGAAGGTTGATAGATTTCAACTTTCGGTGTTGGAGTAAACTATTTTGGTCTTCAATTTTAACTAACTTTGATGGGTTAGTCAAGTATATAATCTTAGCAAGCTAATATGTATTTTCTCTTTAGCAAATGAGTTAGGCTGGTTTGATTTCGACAATAACAAGTTAAGTAAAAGGAGCTCTGTCCACATATTACTAGTCTTAAATTATCATTATCGTTAACAAGCTAATATAAATTTTCGAAATTAGTTTTGTGTTACTAAAACTCAACATAAAAAGAAAGGATTGGGCCAAATAAAATTTGAATTTCTGCGGCCCAAATCCAACAAAGTTGCCTGGTCCATTCCTTTTATATACTAGGCCCATACTTTCATTAAAGATAGCCATTTTTTTTCTTTTAATTACTTTAACAAGCCCATTGTCAATAATTGATAAGTTAGTCCAAGTTTGAATGTCATATTTGGTTAAACACACGTAGTAGTATTATAGTCTTTTCTTGTAAATATTTTTGTAATAACTTAATTTCCTTAATAATTAATTTAAACGTTAGGCGATTAATAGGCGTGTTTTAACTTCACGGAATCGATTGCGTAGCGTGATGTTTAACATTAATTAAATTAATTCAACAATATCATTTCATACTCGTTTAGTTCTTAGTTAATTTTCAACATAATCAGTAATTTGCTAAAATCGCGGAATCGCTTGCGTAGCGCGATAGTTAATCTTTAATTAATTCCTTTAAATGTAGTAATTTTTTTTAAATCTTCGTCATAACTGCAGATTCGCTTGCGTGCGCTGTTACGATAAAATTACTAAACTAGCATTGTTATGATAAAATTACTAAACTTTGTCTCGATCACGTATTCACTTGCGCAGCGTGATTATGATAACGTAATTTATCAAAAAATTATTTTCCTTGATAAATCTAATAATCAAGAATTAAAAGCGGATAAGTAAAATATAGAAATAATAAAAATCACAATTTATCCAGAATTAACTCAAGCCAAGTTTTAAGTGCTAGAACCACGGGACTCGGGGAATGCCTTACATCTTATCTCCGGTCAACAAAATTTCTTACCCGAACTTTGTTTTTGCAGACCGATAAAGATAGAGTCAAACCTTCCTTTGACTAGGGATTCAAATAAAAAGTGACTTGGACCACCCAAAAATTAATTCCAAGTGGCTACTCTATAAATAAAATAATCCCTACTCAAATTTGTCACTTCAATTGGAAAAATACTTTAGCCCACAATCCATAACACACATATGTTCCTTTGAGGGTAGAAAAGGGGTGTGACAAGTCTAATAAATTATGACTCAATTAAAGTATGCATGACCCAATCGAACCCGACCCCATATCCCTATCCACTAGTTAAAACATCCCCCAAATTCGATACTTCTCCATGAATGCGAAAGAATTATCATGTTATTTTCTCTTTGGTTATTCTAGGACCTCTCTTCCTGGGTAAGTATCTTATTTGTGATAATATGTACGTGCTTCAGAGAACCCATGACTATCCTGTCACAATTATTTAATTCTAAGGAAGTACCTAACAGTGAATATCTTAAAGTAAAACATTCCTAGGAACTAAAAAAACTTTATTAAAAATATAGAATTGCTTTTGCAAAAGAACGAGCAACGAGCAAAACCACTAAACAAAATATTGCTTACTAAGCAATACAGCAAATAAAATGTGCATCAACCAGAACACAAAAGCAGACACAATATATTGTACCAATTAAAGTGTATGCCATTTACAAAAGACAAGAAATTTTTATACAAACATCCCTATTCTATCTTTGAGAGTCTACATTTCTTCTTCACCACAACTTGCACATAATCTTACATAACTTTCTTCTTCACTTCCCTGCCTCTTTTTGATACTTTCACAGCGTCACTCATGTCACCTTGCACAATTTTATGACCATGACAACATCTTGTTTAGCAACATCCTATAAAACAATACAACACCATGAGAAAAAATATATAAAGGCTTGAAACTACTTTACCTCTATAGTTGATTTGTTAAGATGAGGTCCACATCTATCCTTTCTTCTTAGTATTGGTTTGGAGCAGGGTCTTGACTTGGATTTGGAGAAGGTGGTTGTTGGTTTGGAAAGCTAAAGGAAACTGTTTTTGCATATTTACTATGGCCTCTAGCATTATGCCCAACCACTTTGCAAATAGAGCAACTAACTTGTACAGTACCCTTCTTACATATTCGTTGTGGTTTCTTCTTTTCAGCCCTCTTCTCCTTTGCACTCTGAGCCGCAACTTCTTCTTGTTTTTCTACTTCTTCAGCCTCCTTTCTCCTAGCCTTAGGCTTCCTCCCTCTCTTTTTCTTGACTACCTTAGGTGGGAGAATGTCACCACCTCCTACAACCTCAGCCTAGTGATCTTCAGGTCCAGTAGAGTTTATATAATAAGAGTATATTTTCTCGTAGTTTTCCACTTTGTAATAGTCCATGACATAATCTTCTATTAACTCAATGTTGCCAAGAATACTAACCACACCATGATGACAAGGCAATCCAGTCAAATCCCACCTTCTACAAGCACAACTATATCAACAATATATGGCCCTCCAGGACCTTCAACTAAGATCCCAGGGCCTCCTGAAAAATCAGGTTGAAACTTTGTTGCCTCCATCCAAAATTTTAACAATTTTTTTTCAATCTTAGGGTTGGCCCTTGGTATCTCTCAATCCCCCTTTTATTTTTATTTTTTTTATTTTGAACAACCTCCTCATCAACTTGTTCTTGATCGTTTCTAGCATTGTTATTATGGCTTTGTCCCTAGCATCAAGTATATATCTAAAAAATTATGTATAACTTAGTATATTATTAAAAATAAAAGTGCATAAGGAAATGCAAATTCTTAATTACCTATTGAAGCTTTCACATAAATTGTTCAACAACATGTCACATTTGGTATGACATTTAAATAACGCTGGGTCCAAGTATTGAATGGTCTCTCAGGGCGATTGAACCATTCTCTGGCCTCTTTGTCCTCATTTTCCAGTTCATCTAGAAACTTCTTAAACAAGACTTCATTACTCGCACTCCAAACTAAGTCGTTCAAATTCTTACCTTTGTGTTTTTGTCTGAAATTCTGATACATAGGCCTAACACAATTCCGGTGTCAGCATTAGGGTACAAATCCTTCACAGCTCCAATCAGCCCCTTCAAAAATATTATGAAACATTACAAAAACAATGAATAAAATATAAAGAAACAAAGTAAAATACTAAAAAAATAATATTACTTTCTGTCTTCTGACGTAAATGATATGTGATGGTTGTCCCGAAATCCGCTCCCAGGTTAACAAGAAACCATCCCCTAGTTTCTCTACTTTCAGCTTCAGCTATGACTGCATATGCTATTGGAAAAGTGCAATCATTCGGGTCAATAGACACTGCACTCGGCAAGTTCCCTCCATAATTTCCCTTTAACCAACAAACCATCCATGCTAATGAATGGTTTTAAAAGCATTCTTGGTTCTCCAAGACAAACATAAAACGCAAGAAATCTGCCTTTGTCCCTCCACAAAATTACAGTAGAGACTGGATTGCTTTTTAATAACTCCCCTCTATATGATAAAAACTTCGTATATTGGGTTCTCTCATCTCCATAAACTAATTTTTGTGCCATATTTCTGGCCCTCCAAGCTTTCATATAACTAATTGTATAGTTATAGTCATTTCTAACAGTTTCAACTAAACCATTCACGCTCCATGATGGATCAGCTCTGAATGTACCAAAATACCTATTAGCAAGCCACGCAGTATTCACATGGAAGTTGTCAAACACATTTCCACCTATGTGCTCCAAATTACAAAACTTGATCTGAATAGTTGGATCAGTCTTACTCATTGAAGTAGCATACACTCTAAAAGGACACCCGTTATGTTTACATTTACATATCACTCTCTTCTGGTGGTTATTGGAGAATTTAAGATGAAACCTGCTTTTAATACCATAATTTCTACAAGCATCTTTAAATTGTTTCAAGCTACTAAATTTCATTCCAAGTTCCAAACTTGGATTATATTTATGCTTCTGCTCATCATATATATTCTTCATAGTGAACTGCCTCCTCTTTATCATCTTCCTTATCAGATATCCTCCTGTCTGATAATTCCTCTGATTCAGCAACATCCGAGTCATATTTGTCATTCCTTTCTAGTATAAGGATGCCAGAAGTTGACGGAACACTATTTGATCCTTTCTTAGGCGGTCCCATCCCTTTCTTACTTAATTGCTCAGTTGTTACTTGCTCCGTTGTTACATCCACAAAGTCATCATCACCATCTTCCAAATTATAGTCGGGGTCACTAAAGTTGTCTTCATCACTACTGTTACAGGGTCGATTTTTTTTCCACAATTGACATTGCACGACAGCAGCCTGACACTCAGCCACTCAATCTTACTTTTTGCGCACATAGTTTAGGACTTAAATTATTTCAGACTTTGCAAAACGTAAGCAATACACCGTAATACAGATAAAACCCAATATTTATTTTATTCTCGTAGAATATACAAAGGAAACTCAGTTAAAAGGCTCACATATGCTTCTTGCCTTAAACCAACAAAATACAACAATATAAAGGGGCTGCCTATGGCAGATTACAAGGGGCAGTTACACAGGGGCAATTATACAGTGTGCTTGGTACATGCCAAGCCTAAAAACAAACATAAACACTTAGCCACGTTTTGAATCCATCTTCCGACGAAATGAATCCCTCTTCAGCACTTTGGCAACCTGCAACATGTGCATCACACATGGCTAAACTTCCATAACACATGTACATCACACTTCTTCATAGTCACATGACTTGCACACTTGTTCCACAGCTTTTCCCACACTTTGCCTTCTGCTTGCCTTGCCTTGTCTTTGGACCATGCCCCGCCCATAAGCCGATGACGATGTCTTGTCACAACCTTTTCCATCCCATTGATCCGCACGCATGCCTTAGTCAAGTGCCACGCGCCTTCATTTTCCATAGTGGTCGCCCACAACCAAGGTTGTCTTGCCATCACCCAAGACACCTTGTCTAGCTGACCTTCCTAAGTCCATGCACTAACTTAGACACACTCCCAGCTCCGTACATTGCTTCCCAACACCAGCACGAGCCTACGCCAAGGGGAAATGTACAAGCCCTTGACATTGGTTCTGTCCAACATCTGTCATGTCTAAATATTAGGGGCTAACAAACCACCCCCACTAGTTGAACTCGACGCCCTCGTCGAGGTTGATTTCAAGTAATCCTCTATTTGATGTTCGTATTGCCATAATGAAGCACCCTTTTCCCAAGTTGCATCTGAATCGGGCTTTCCTTTCCACTGAATCAAAAATTCAGTCCGCCTATTCTTCTTATGCATCCCAAGAACCCGATGGTCAAGAATCTTTTCAATTTCTTCCTCAAGCTGAGTGCGCACCTCATAAGGAGCTCTCTTAATTTTGTGTCTATCCGGATCTTCAACATAATGCCTCAAAAAACTCACATGGAAAGTCAGATGTATCTTCATTCTTTCAGGCAGCTTCAATCGATAAGCAACTTCACCCACCTTTTCAGCAACTTCAAAAGGACCATCATACCTTGAAACCAAAGCTCTATGTCTAACCCGCTTGTCAATCTTTTTCCAATTTTGCGGAGTAAGCTTTAACAACACTTTGTCACCTACTTTGGACTCCAATGGACGCCTGTTTCGATCAACATATTTCTTCATTCATTTTTGTGCCTTGTTCAAGATATCTATTGCTTCTTCCATCATAGCTTGTCTATCCCAACCATAGCGGTAAGCAGCTGGACATTTACCCCCAGTGTTCTGTTGTGCAATCGCCGTTGGTTGTTTAGGCTGCTTCCCAAAAAAAAAACTCAAATGGACTCATCTCCGTTGCTGAAGACTTGTGCAAATTATAAGAGAATAGTACACAGTCTAATAAATTTGTCCAGTTTCGTTGACTAGCAGTCAAGAAATGTCTCAAGTATTCTTCCAACAAATGGTTGATTCTCTCGGTTTGGCCATCAGTTTGGGGATGATTCGCCGTTGAAAACTTCAACTTCGTACCCTTCAAGTTGAACAAATAAGTCCAGAACTGGCCTATAAATCCTGCATCCCTGTCACTGATCACATCCTTTGGCATTCCGAAATATTTAACCACATTTTTGAAGAATAACTCAGCAGCAACCTTTGAAGGACATTCTGTTGGGGCAACATAAAAAACAACATACTTAGAAAACCTGTCAACCACAACCATGATCGAAGACAACCCATAAACCTTAGGGAATCCGCTGATAAAATCCACAGAAACAGATTTTCATGTTTCTTCTGGAATAGGCAGAGGTTGTAGCAAACCTGCCTCCTTCTTCCGCTCAGTTTTATCAAGTTGACACACAAGGCAACTCTTCACATAAGCTTCCACATCATGCTCCATCTTAGGCCAAAAGTAATATCGGGACAACAGAGCCATCATCCTTTCAATTCCTGGATGACCAGCCCAAAGAGTATCATGCGTCTCTTTCAACAGTTCACGACGTAACCCATCACCAAGTGGCACCACGATTCTCCCCCCTTTGAAATAAAGGAGATCGTCCTCGATCCAGTACTGCATTACTATCTCTTCTTTTACATGATTCATTGTTTTTATGTATAATGGATCATTAGCAGCACAACGACTTGATTTTATCAAGAAAATAAGACTCAACTTGAGTAATGGAATAAACAGCAGCAAATACCTCTTTCCAGCTCAATACATTCGCAACTTGGTTGTATCTTCCCGGCTTGAGCTCCCAAATAAAATCATATTCTGCCAAGAATTTTTGCCAACGTGCTTGCTTCATACTTATCTTTTTATGTGTCTTGAAAAACGTATTAGCCACATTATCCGTCCTCAAGACGAATTCAGTTCCCAGCAAATACACATGCCAAATCTGCAAGCAATGGATAACAACAACCATTTCTTTCTCATGAGCCGAATACCTTTGCTCCGCTTAATTCAATTTCATGTTTTCAAACGCCACTGGGTAGCCTTCTTGAACCAACACACCTCCAACAACCTAGTCGGAAGCATCCATATGAACTTCAAAGGGGATTTCAAAATCAGGAAGCCGCAAGATACGTTCTGAGGCAATAGCTTCTTTCAACATATCAAACGCACCACAACATTTATCAGACCATGCCCACCTAACATTATTCTTCAACAAATCAGTCAAAGGAGCAGCTTTCTTTGAATAGCCAATAATGAATTTCCGATAATAATTAGCTAACCCAAGGAAATATCTCAACTCTTTCACAGAATTAGGCGCCTGCCATTCCACAATGACCTTCACCCTTTTCGGATCAATCCGCACTTGATTTTGGCTCACCAAGTGCCCAAGAAATTTGATCTCATGTCTAGTAAACTCACACTTTTCCATCTTCACATAAAGCTGGTACTCCCTCAAACGAGACAACACCTTAATCAAGTGTGACATATGTTCATCCAATGTCTGACTATAGATGACTCTGTCGTCTAAGTAGACAATGACAAAATCATCTAAGTACTCATATAGAAAATCATTCATCAGGTTGCTAAAAGTAGTAGGGGCATTTGTCAACCCGAACGACATAACAAGGAATTCATATGAGCCATACCTCGTGAAACATATAGTTTTAGGCTCATCACCTTTAGCTATCTGTACCTGCCAATAACCAGACCTTAAGTCAAGCTTCGTGAACCAGCAAGCCTTGCTCAATCTATCCAACAAGTCTTGCACCAATAGAACCTGATATTTGTTCTTCAGAGTCACTTTGTTCAATGCCCGATAATCAGCGCACATCCGTAGCGTCTCGTCTTGTTTCTTTTTAAATAAAACAGGTGCACCAAACAGAGCTTTTGATGGCTGAATCAGTCCCGCATCAAGTAAATCATTCAACTATTTCCGTAATTCAGCCAACGTTTTTGGCGCAATCCGATAAGGAGGTTGAGCAGGAGGCATTAAACCCGGCGACAACTCTATCTTGTGATCAATAGCCCTCCGTGGTGGCAAATTTTAGGCAATTCTGGTGGCATCATGTTGATACCAATTTTTCCCTATAATATTTTTTCAAATGCATATACACCTTCAGAATTATGCATTAGCATCAATTGATATTTTCCATAATTTTCACATTTTTAAATTAATTTATCCCAGTATTTTATTTATATAAATAATTACAAATTGCATCACAAATGACTTTATAACAATTCAAGGTTTAATTTTGCTATTTATATTATATTAGGCTTAAATTATTGCACAAATAGCCACATTTACATTCTTTGGGTTACAATTGCAATAATTTTGCAATTATAGCCCATGCATGCATTATTACATCATTTTACCAGAAAATGGCTCATTTTGTTTTTAAAATATTGAGTAATTATTTTTAAACATTTCTATGCATGAAATTATTTTTTATAATCTATTAATTATTTTATAAAATATTTTTTATCAATTGTTTGGGTATTTAACTAATAGCCCTTTTATTTTCAGACCTAACCCTTTAATACCAACCCAAAACCCCTTTAATATTAACCCAAAAAGCCATCCCAAACCTCTTTAGGCTCAATCTGCCTACCCGACCCAATAACCCCTCTTAAATTGTGGCCGTTGATCTTTAAGATCAACAGTCCATATCTATCCTTACCTTAATTAACTCCTAACCTAAACCCTAACCCTTATCATTCTCTTCCCCCCGCCGTCATCGTCTCCCCTAATCTCTCAACTCTCTCTCAACTTAACCCTAACCCTAATCGTTGTCACCGGCATAAATCTCCCTCCTATGGTGCTTCTATGTCTTCTCCGACCAGCCCTGGTCTCCTATACGCCATGGCTCTTCGATTTCATGAGCCCTTGAGAGGAACTCAAGGAAATCCAACTGGTTCTGGTTTGAAACTTGTTCACCAGCCTGTCTCAGGCCATTTTCGTTTGTAAGTAAGGGATTTCTCCTTGTTTTATCACGAATCCATGGGTCTTTTGACCGATTCTCTTCATCTCTACTATTTTTCTGAAAACCCTAGTTCATTACTGCCGATTCTTCTAATTAGATCTTTATAGATATGGGGTGATTCGAGTACTATTAAGTGTTTTCCATGTACTCGTTTTCTGATTAGCGATATCGCATGAAGCAGAAGCCAAGAGATCTACAGTAAGCGTCTGCTTTAATTTTAGAAAGGGAAATGCTTTGACCTTTGTGGCACAATTGAGGTAATGTGGATGAAGAAAAAGCAAGTTCATGACAGAGAAAGACAACTAAAAGCACAACGGAGAGTTGCTTGTAGCCCATGTTTGCATAAAAGGAGTTCAAAAGTTATTTCTCGAAATTAAGAAAAAGCTACGCAAATATATATAGGAGAATAGTTTTCTAATTCTTTGACTTGTCAAAGTTGAGGCGACTGTTTGATTGATATTATAAGAATAAATGCCTTTTTTTTTTCCAAATAGACAAAGACATAATTGGTTTAATGTTAAGAAAAAAAATGCAATTCTTGAATTTTTTTTCATCATCTGGGTAACAATATTGATCTAATTACTACAATAAGAAATAGATAACCTAATGTATATTTCAAGTCAGTGCACAAATCTTTTCATAGAAAATTCAAACGAAAGCTACAAAGGACAAACTTTTTCTTAGTCATTAGCAATTGTTGAACATGCCACATATATAGTAGTCAATGCACAAGTCTTTCCATGGAAATGAGCTACAAAAATATAATACTCACTTTGATGTTAGACATGTTTAGTAAGATTATTTTGTGCAGTTAATTAAGGGCTAAAAGTCTGCTAAATAAATACCTCAAGTAGTAGAAAAGATAAGCAACCGCAAAGTTACAAGTCACCACTTCGTATGCAAAGATTTAATAAGCAGTAAATTGACCTTACCTTTGGTTATATAAATAATCAGCTAATGCAAATTAAAGTTACTAGCAGTACTGCCTTATGAATGAAAATAATAACATAACAAAAACAATTCAACAACTTACTCCGGAGAGAAAAGTAATACAATACAAACTTGGCACTGACTTTGTTATATTACAACAGTGATTAGAGTTGAACACACCACTTGATAGGGCTCTGCACTAGAAGTCTACAACCAATACATTTGCAGTTGATAAGAAGAGTATACCTAAGAGACATATGAAGTGAAATCCCAGTTGATAAGAAAAATATTGAAAATATTCTTATGTCCAAATGACTCTTATAAGTCAGCCAAGTTGACAAAATGAAAAAATACAAACAAGGGTAAAAGAATCAGGAAAAGATAAAAAACGCATCACTTAATAATAGTATTAGACAAACAAAGAGAAATTGCAAAATGAAGTATATATATATAAATATACTAGTACGTACCCATAGTCAGCAGGTGCATCTTGCTTCCATATATCTATACTATATTAAAAGTACGAAGGCGTTTAGCGAAATATCGTTCGTCTTTTTTATCCTTTAAATTTTGATTTCAAACTAGACAAGATAGTTATTTTATTATTTTCCTAAAGTTTAAGAGTTTGAAGTCAACTAAAATTATGACCATTAAGGGTGTGTTTGGTATGAAAGAAAATATTTTCCGGAAAATATTTTCTAATTTATCCATATTTGGTTGGCTTAAATTTTTTGGAAAATATTTTCCTCATCAACTCATTTTCCTCCCATTAGAGGAAAATATTTTCTCTATCAAGAGAAGAGCTTCCCCACCCTATTCCTTACCCTCACCACCCCACCTCGCAAAAAAAATATTATTTTTTTAATTTTAACTTTTTTTCCTGCACCCCTCCCAACCCACTCCCACCCCCACTCCCGCACAATTTTTTTTTTTTTACTTTTTTGTAATTTCTAAATTTTTGTTTTTTTTTCTACACCCCCACCCACCCCTGCCCCCCAACTCCCGCACAAGATTTTTTTTAATTTTTAAATTTTTATTTTATTTTCTGCACCCCCACCCCCACCCCCTCCCTCTCAGGAAAAAATTATTATTTTTAAAAATATTTTCAGTTTTACTTTTTTCATCTTTCGGTTTACAGTTCAAAATTTTATAAGTTCCAAATTTATGAGTTCGGAGATTTATGTGTTTCGAAGTTTACGTGTTTAGAAATTATAAAGTTTACGGGTTAGAAATTTCGCGGTTTTGAAAGTTTTGGGATTTAGAAGTTTATGAAATTTGTGGGTTCAGAAGGTTATTGGTTCGAAAACTTATGGCTTCATGTTATTAAATCAAAATTATTTATGAATACTCTTGGGAAAATATTTTCCTTGATTTGCGTACCAAACACCAGAAAATGAATAAAATTACTACTTATTTTTCAAAAAAATATTTTCCATGAAAAACATTTTCCTTTATACCAAACACACCCTAAGTCATTTCTTATTTGATCAATGTAGAAACTCTTAATATTTAAGAACTTAAAATTAGGCAAAATTTACTAATAATTCCTTTATTTATTTGAATTATTGTGTGACGTAAAATATGTTAAAAGTGAAACTTTTATGCTGTCTATTTAGAATACGTGAAACTCTTGGCATATACGACTTCTCAGTTCAAATAAAATTAAGCATGTTATAAGTTATATGCTTCTTTTACATGATTAGTTTCTTATTATGTAGTGAAATAACATTTTTATTATTACTTTGATAAGTTTAAAGTTATCATCAATTCTCTGTTAGAATTTTATTAAATGTGGCTCATAAATTACTTTTTTCGCCATTTTAGTTCTTTAATCCATTGGCTGCTAATTGTAGTTCTTTATATCATCTAATTTGTGGTATAATGGTTCGACATTAGTTATTTTGTAGGCTCAAATTGTCAATTATTCATTTTATTTTCTAAGAGTTGTAGGACCAACCTTTGCTCCCAAATTTCAAACAAACAAAATTTTAATTTTTTTCAGGTTATTGACAAATCTTTGAATAATTATGATAAAAGTATGCCACATAAGATATTTAACTAAATGTAATGTTGATAGGCTTTTCAACTTAAAAAATGAATGATTTACCTTAATAGCGGCTCATCCAACCGCTTAATATAATATATGTCTACCATGTAGCAAAAGTAAATAGTGAATCCGTCCGGCTATTTATATAAAAGTTTCTTTTGAAAATAAATTTTACACTACACAAAATTATCCTTTAATTATTCTCTTAATATTTAAGATTTTAAAATCAACTAAAATTTATAATTCAAAATGTAGCTGCTGGATTCTGCTTATGCTATAATAATATATTCTTTTTTAATATGTTAGAAACAATTCGTATACTTAGTTATTATTGATTAAAGAAGAATAGACTGTCTTTTGTTAGTTAGTTGAACATGTTTGTGTCTATTAGAATCAACTTGAAAATTATCACACACACAAAAAAAATGAATTTGAATATATCTTTTAAAAAAGAAAAAAAAAAAGTTAAAGGAACTCTTAAATCTTCAAATGCTATGTGTTTCTTACTGAAATTAAAATAAAATATGATAACTTGTGAAATTAAGGTGATAAAATTACAGAGATGGCAATGAGTTTAAGTTGAATATATAGAATGATGATTGAGAAATTTTATGAGATAATTTCTCTTTATTTATTGAGTTATTTATATTGAATTAATATATTCATCAATTTCAACGCGCGTATCCTAAGACTAGTATATATATATATATATATATATATGTAGCTAGCTAGTTTATGTGCTCCTAGCTGTCTCAACATATGCCTCTTTTACATAAACCACAATTTCCAAGGCAGTGTAATACTCTCTCTAGACCATGAAAAAAAATATTACTCCCTAGTAATTCTACATAAATATTTGTTGAACTTAAATTAAATATTCCCTCTGGACAAAATCCAATTAATTCGCCTTGCAAAGGAGGCGCCATCTGTCTTCAAATATTCCTGTATGTTAATAAGTTGATGTCTCTCATGGTTATTGTATTTAAGTTGTTTTCGACCTGTGATTTATGATTATTAAAATAGTTTCGAGTACGTGTTAATACGTTGTTCCATAGACAAAAGGGGAAGCTTCAAGCCCAATAATAGTACTATTCTAGAGGGTATTTTTAAAATCCCTTAAACACTTCAACCAGCAAATACAACAATTAATTAAGTTAAGGCGTGCTATGTATATATTATTAATAATTTCTAGTTCATTCCCAAAGTTTTAGATTATGGGGCACTCAAGGAGATATGTGGTTGATTACATCATTTTCCGTACGACAATAATAACAGTTAGTATAGCTTAGTATTGCTGCTCATGATATAATTCAGACGTATTTCTGCAGATTAATCACATAAGCATTTAAGATGCATAAAAGTAGGCAGAAAGTAGAGCAATTTGGGACAGCTGCCTAACTGAATGACAAGGGTGGTTCAGTTATTCTGTTACCTACGTTTTAGAAAATGATCAAGGAAAGTGCTGTTGGGATACGCAAAGTGCAACCTACTTCAAGCCTTGTTACAAAATTATGGAGCATAAAAGTGTTTACGCCAAAAATGCTAAGCTTTTAACTAAACTAATTAATGAAGTAAATAACGGATAAATCTTAATCAAACATAATTAACTCTAGATCTAAGCATAGTGAATCATATAAGCTTTTCGCTAACCAATTAATGAAGTAAATAACGGATAAATCTTAGCCAAACATGATTAACTCTAGATCTAAACATAGTGAATCATGATAATCGAACAAGAACAAGTTTATATAGCTCCTCTCAAGTTTATAAAATGGCATCAAACATAAATGATAAGCTTACATCTTCGATACATTGTTCCGTACTTGTAAGGGAAAAGAGGGAAGTAATGCTATTTGTAATTATGGGACCTATCTCGGTTGAATCAGCCACGGGATACCCCAATTTGCGACTAGAATCTAGGCTTTTAATCTTGTTAGAAGTCTTCTCCTACTCCTCTGTTCTCTCCTCACTTTTTCGGGAGCCCGCTCCTTCTTTCTTGCTTTCTTACCTTCTATTTATACTACCCGTGTTACCTTTTGTCCAATGGTCTTTGACCAAAACGTTTTCTCTTGATTACATTTTTCATTATTCCCCGCAGACTTTACGACAAGTCCTTCGTCGTACAAACTTAATGATGGCTCGATCTCAGCCATGGTCGAGATGCTTATTGTGGTCGTACCTTGTGAACATGGACACAACTTAGTCGACCCCCTAGTACTCCCTGTAGCGTTGGTCCTTGTGGACAGATTTTGACCCATACAGTTAGTCTTTCCGCTTGTTGGGGCCGCCTCTTGGTGAGCTCGATGGGCGGACTCCGCTTATTCAAGAAGAGAAAAATCTGTCTGCCTTATACAAAAGACGAGATCCTCTTGGCGAGATGGGGACGTGATGATTCAAGACCCGCATCAGACCGTTACATCATTTTGGAACTGGACCGTCACATCAATTCCAGAGGTCATAAATGCTCAAGTGTCATCATGACGCACGTTCCCCAAGCGTCGTGTCATTTCCTGTGCCTTTTCCGTTTCTTATTCTTAATTGGCGGCTCTTGGTTTTCCCGCTCGGGGCACTCACACTCTTATAAATTGGGGTAGAACCCCTTATTTGAATGTCGCATCTTTCGGCTGCTTTAAGTAAAGAGTTCTGCAAATTTTTCCTCCTCTAGTTCCTCATACTTCTGCTTCTGCTAGAATTCATGGTGTTCATTGTCTTTTTCCCTTCACTGTTTTCGTTTCTTTCCATAAAACAACAAATGGATGGTACTTCTTCCCAATCCGACAGGGCTGATGTTGCCCCGGTGCCGGAGGGTGATGTATCCCTACTCGAGGAGGGAGTAGAGGTGGTGGAATATGAGGGGTTCCCTACGGTGGATGAGGTGGTTCCTCGTCCTGGAAGAGCGAGGGCTGATTTTAACAGCCCTATCGGAGATGATCCGATGCCCGTTCCTTTCACTATGGATGAGGCGGCGATCACGACACTCAAAGCCAAGTGGGGAATCCCCGCTCATATTGAAATGGTGCCGGCGGGGAGAGATATAGTGCATTTGCACCGCTCGGGATACTGCGCATTTTACGCGTATCCCTTTGTTGATGGGTACACACTCCCCCTTCCTTCTCTGGTGGTTGATTTCTGACGATGCTATGAAGTATGCCCGTGCCCAACTCTCTCCGTATGCGTACAAGCTCTTTCTTATTCTCATCAAGTATGCGGAGTTGGCCAGCCGAGGAATTTCTCTAAGGCATATGATCCACATCTTCGCACCTCATTTTCTTCGGGGCACGATGATTCATCTGCGCCATCGAGGGACTAGGAGTTTAGTGGTGAAGATGGACGATAAGGCTAACCGCGGATTTTGGGAAAGCTACTTCTACGTGTGGGCAGAGCACCTTGTGGAGAACTCGGCAGGTTTCTCGAAGACGTGGAACTTTTCTCGTAAGTTTCCCTCTGTTTATATTGTGATTTATCTTAGGACGATTGTTGACCGTATTCATTTCAGTGACTTTGCTGAAGATTTGTTTTGTTTGCTTGTGTTTTTTTTGTTTTCTGCAGCTGAAAGGTTACCTCCCTCACTAGTTGCAGATATCCGCGAGTGGGTGGATGCAATTCTTCCCCATGTGATTGGAATTCATGAATGGGAGTCTTTTCATGAGAAGTTTGGGCGTAAGCCTCTTACTGGTGAGTTGGCTTGTCGCCTTGCTATTGCTCCCCGAGTAGTTTCATTAACTTCGTCATTATATGATCTGATTCCTCCCTGTCGACAGGTCGGAGAGGAGTGAGAAGGACGAGGGCTCCTCCGCTCGCATTCCGTCACCCGACGTCCTCTATCTGGGCCGCACCGAGGGTTACTGCAGGCGAGGGTACGGGGAGCCTAGCTGCTAGTCAAACCGCGTCTGCGGTCGAAGCTGTACGCTTGGAAGTTGCTTTCGGGACGGAGACTCCAGTCCCCGCAGTTCTCTCAACAGGCGAATCTTCCCTTGCTGATATTGGAGAGGCCCCGTCGAAGAAATGAAGGGTAGTGCTGGAAGAGGCCTCTGTAGCCAAAACATCCTCGAGGGGCAACCTTGTTTCGCCGGTCTTGAAACCGGCGGTGGGGATAATCATGAGGTGGAGGAGAGGCCTATCGCGAATGCTCAAGAGGCTAGTGTAGTGAAAGTACGGAGTCCCGAGGCCGCCGTAGTTATACCGAGCAGATCATCATCATCCCGGCAGAACCGTGCCCCTTCTTCAGTCGAAGAGAAAGGAAAAGGCATTGTGGTTGAGGATTATGAGACTGAATCTGACATCGACCCTGATGAAATGAGGATGTTCGAGGAGGTCTTTACCAGGATTGTGGTAATGGCGGAAGGCCCCTCTCGCATACTCGAAATTCTGTCGGATCTCAACCTGCTGAAGGATACGGTGGATTTGGTGCTGCAATTTGATCTCCTCTATTCTGCCGCTGAAAGCGGAGCTCTCCGGGAGGTCAACGATTCTCAGTTGTCATGTGGTGTAGCCGCAATGGGCTTGAGGGCGAGTTCCTTTTTGTCCTCTTTGTTTTGCGACCCTTTATCTTTATTGATTCCTACCTTTTCTTTCCGCACACTTATTTGCTGGAAGTCGAATGCGCTCGCAGGGCTGACACGCAGGCAGAGATTTTTCTGAAAATGGCTGAGAAGTATCAGCGGTATCGTAATAGATGTCGTGAGTTGCATGAGCGTCTTAGACCGGGTGCCGGTACTCAGTCTACCAGGGAGGAGTTGGAGAGAAGATATGAGGACCTGATGCGGTCTATCCGCCGGTGTAGTGAGCTCGAGGAGTTACTTCATGCCAAGAATGAAGAGCTAGAGGTGGGCAAAGGGGTCGCTGCGGAGTGCGAGGACCTTCAGGCCAAGGTTCTATCATTACGAGCTAAGCTCGAAAAAAATGTTGCTAGGGTCGATACTCTTGATGCAAAATGGGCGGAGAAGGTGGCCGAGTTGGAGAAGAAAGTGGCCGAGTTGGAGCGAGTTGAGGATGCTCGAGTGTCAGCTTTGGCGTGGTCTGCGGCGCTAGAAGACACTATCCGCGTCCTCAGATCTGAGAAGGAATCCGAGACGACAACGACCACACTGAGGGAGGTGAGGCTTGAGGAATGCATCGATGAAATTGACTGGGAAGTTTCAAACTTCGGAGAACGGGTCGTGACCCTCGAGCTGAGAAGGAGCAATTGTTGGCTCAGGTTGAATCTGCCTCTGCCGCTGTTCCTCGCCACTTGCATGAGCTGTGGATTCATTCTGAGGCCCAACGAGATATATACAAGGGTTTGTGGGAGGCGGGAAGTGTTTCAGAGGCTGCCTTTGAAGACGCTCGGGCGAAGGCACGTGAGGCTCGTGTCAACTGTGGCTATGATTCCGTGACACCAGAGGTTGGTGAGGACGCTAATGTTGAGGATGTGCTTCTTGATGATGATGATGGGGAGAGCGGCGGTGGAGATGACGCCGACTGAAATGTTGTTGCAGCTTTCATACATAGTTTTTAGTTATTTTTTGTGTTCTTCTTTGTTTGTTTTCATTTCTTTTTTTGTGGGCCTGTTTTGGCCTTTTGTAAGGTGTGGTTGTTGCGCATGTACATTCTAATGGAACGATTGCTTTGCCTTTGTTTGTGTATCTTTTGATTTTCTTTTTTCTTCCCTCCCGTTTGTTGCATATGCATACGTTTTGCGTTGACTTTCAGACTTCTTTGTGACGAGTACCTGATCCTTTTAGTCGGGAATCTGACCTTGCCCGGATCGAGTGGGAACTCGTCGTGTTAGTCCGAATGAAGTCACTTTGGATCTGCAAATCCAGGCAAGGTCGACTTCTGACTTGTCGACTTAGGCAGAACCAAATTTAATTCAAGCGAGGTTGAATTCAAACTTGCCATCTTGGACGAAGTCAGCTTCGACTTGTATATTCGAACGAGGTCGAATTTGCCATCTTGGGCGAAGTCAGTTTCTGACTTATGTATTCGAATAAGGTCGAATTTTCTTTCTGTTTGGTGATGGACGATGGCTGCAAGGGTGTTAATTCGAGCGAGGTCGAAATTATAATTCATTGTAAAGTCGAGCGAGGTCAAACTTTCTTTTCATTTGGCGACGGCCGATGGACGATGTCCATAAGGGTGTTAATTCGAGCGATGTCGAAATTATAACTCATTGTAAAGTAGAGCGAGGTCGGACTTTCTTTAATTTGGCCACAACCGATAGTCGTAAGGGTGTTAATTTGAGCGAGGTCATACTTTCTTTTTATTTGGCGACGGATATGGCCGCAAGGGTGTTAATTCGAGAGAGATCAAAATTATAACCCGTTGTAAAGTTGAGCGAGGTCAAACTTTCTTTTTATTTGGCAACGACCGATGACCGTAAGGGTGTTAATTCGAGCGAGATCGAAATTATAACCCGTTGCAAAGTCGAGCGAGGTCGGACTTTCTTTTTATTTGGCGACGGCCGATGGCCGTAAGGGTGTTAATTCGAGTGAGGTCGAAATTATAACCCGTTGAAAAGTTGAGCGAGGTCAAACTTTATTTTAATTTGGCGACGACCTATGGCCGTAAGGGTGTTAGTTCGAGCGAGGTAGAAATTATAACTCGTTGTATTATCTTTTGGAGAACATTATTCGTCGCCGTATCATTTATGCATGCGCTAGGGTGCATCCTGGTTCGCTTAGTTTTGCTTTCATTGGAGGACAATGTGCGTTTCCTGGGTGAGTCCCAACTTGCTTAATTTTTCTTTCATTGGAGAGTGTTGTGCATTTCCTGGGTGAGTCCTAGTTTGCTTAATTTTGCTTTCATTGGAGAGTGTTGTGCGTTTCCTGGGTGAGTCCCAGTTTTGGAGATTGTTTCTCAATAGTCGACCCGTGCCGAACCGTTTTTGATATTTTTAATATGGGATGACTGTCACGCCCCCTTTTTCTATCGCACGAGTTAGGTACGGAGAGATCAGGTTTATGACATTCTGGACAACTCCTTAAATGAAGAGGTTTAAGGAAGAGTCACCACCTAACGATTTTTATGGTGCGTTAGGGCACCTAGAGTTGATAACTCATAAACTAGTTCGCGTTACCAGAGATTGGGTAAGGGCTTGAAGTTATCCCAAGGGGAAGGCGTTAGGCACTCCTCAAGATCCACAACTGTGGGTCCCAGCCAATAAGTTTTGTGAATTTGGACGGTGAGCAAATAACAAGTAAGGTTCATATAAGAGGGGATTTAAAACAAGTATGAAAATCTTTAAAGGGTTTTGAAATAACATTAGAATAAACATTTGAAAAGAATTGTCTTAGGTTTAGAGTAATACGGATCACTTCAATGCAATACCCGGTATGTCACACCTCGAAGAGGCGGCTACACGTGGTATTAGCGCACCGGTCATCATATCAGTATTCTACCCTTCCCACCCCGTAAAGGTTGTTAAAAATGCGTGTGTTGGTCACGAATGCTTATTGCGTGCCATTACCCGTCCCATCCTATAAGTCTTGGAGGGTGTTTAGGACTACTAATCCTACAAGGCAGGAACTAGGCTGAACCCTTAGGTTTAAAGGACAAAATACTAAGCGACATACAAAACAAGTAGGACTGCACATATGAGAGAACATATAAAGACAAAGAAAGGCTTACAGGTCCCTCCACACATAAACATGTAAGTAGCACGTCTCAAACACAATTAAAGTCTCAAGACATGAGTTTGAAAATAGGAAGTTTAGTAAAATAGTAGGAGTCTGGGTTAGAAAACTTAATGAAGACAGAAACTTTAATTAAAACTGATAGTTGATTTCAAAATATACAGTAGCTAAAGGCAGCGGTAGAACTTAGAAATATGCAGTGATTTAAAGCTTTCTGTAAACATAGATGAAAGTTATTAAAGCATGGGTTTGAAATGATTTTAAAAGATAAGAGACTAAAATACAGTGGCTCAACCTAGAGTAATAATTATCAGTATTCAAAGGACTGTAGTAAAGCAGTAGTAAAATGGTATCAAAATATAGTGACTTGAAAGACATACAAATCAAGGATTCGAAATGGCATGATTTTGAGCAGAATGAGGTATCTTTTGAAATCCCAGTAATTTGAAAATATAATAGGACAAGAGTCAGTGAAAATCAGTAAAAGGAAATGGATGCACAACTTCGAGACTGTTTAAAATAGAGCAGGAATTTTAATAAAAGTAAATGAGCTTTAGTGAAATAAAATAGGAGTGGGAGCAGCATGGTTTTAAAGGAAGTGATTAAACTGGACGAACATGATTGATTTGATTTTAATACGTATTAGGCCTAAGGTTTTCCTAGGCGTCGTATACATTGCCTACTTATTTTTGAAGAGTGAACATGCACGTTTGGATTTTGATTTTAATAGATACATGTCTGCAGGAAATTGTTTTAAATAGGTTAACCAATTTTATGGGAGTATTAAATCATGTTAACTAGGCGTTCAGGTTCTGACAAATAAAAAAAAGCTTAAGGGCAGGATGTCTAATGCACAAAGTATCACCTTAAGACATGATTTCTATATGTCATGTTTATAAAATGCATGAGCAATACATTATGACAGTCTTTGTTACTCATTAGGTTATACTAGGCGTGAATATAATAGATATGTTAAAATGAAGAACCTAAACATGATTTTTAATGTATGGTATGCATATCCTAAGCATGATACTATTGCACACATAGGGAAATAAAGCTTAAGTCATGATTTCTACCCATACTACACTAAACATGCATAATTCCCTCCCATATTAACTATCCAGCCCCAATAGTTTATTTACAAGTTATTACAGACCATAGCAAATGAATTACAGTAATTGCAAAGAAAAAAAAAAGTTATTCTATAGAGAGCCTTCAAACATGCCCAACCTTCCAACCTCACCCCTTTTGAGCCTCACAGCCTTACACAGCCTGGGTGCGGCAAAGCTCCCAAAGGTCCTTGTGAGGGCCCTGGACAATACCAGCACCCAGCAATTGCCAAAGTTGAGATAGGTGCAGTGTGGAATTACCTGCCTCAGTGTATCAAAGTTCAGAGGGAACTCAAGGTCCCTAGCCAATGCTCGCACTGAGGGGGTGGATCCTAAAGGTCTAAGAGTAGTGTGAAGTGCAGGAATGAGTAGTTAAAAAGAGTTAAGTTTTGAAAAGGAGTTTTGAAATAACATGACTTTAAAGAATAGTATAAAGATCTTTTATTGTAAAATTAGTTTGAAAAGGAAACAGTAGAATGGTCATAACTCAGCAAGTATGCAGAATTCAAGAAAAACAAACACAAATAGGGAAAAGGGATTGGGACAATTAATGATAGCATCATCTTTGCAGTAATTAATCCTTAGCACAAAGTTACAGAATTTTGAGTATGATATGCCAAGAGTTTGTCATATATCATAGATACAAGTCAGAGAATACTAGTATTATAGGTGCATTAGAAGCTAGGCAATTGATAAAGAAACATACATAAAGAGATGCTAAATATGCAGAAAGAAGAAGTAAAAGATCACATAGGTCATAATGACAACTCAACAAGAAACAAACAGGAGTCATGTTTGGCTAGAAGAAGAAGAGAGAGAGTAGAGAGAGAGTAGACTTACTAGTTACATGGTAGACAATAGAACCATAAGTAAAAGCACAAAAGAAACAACAAGAATCTTAACCAAAATTGAAACATATTGTTTGAGGATGTTGTAAACTTAAACTAGAACATACCTGTGTTAAGAGAGAGAGCAAAGCAGAAGAGAGCAAAGTGATAGCACTATTAGCCTTGGATTATAGCCGGCTAATAATAGACAAGAATAGAGAGCAGCAAATAGAGCCAAAGAGATACAGAAAGAAAGAGCACACGAGAACAATGTAGATGTCTATGTGTGTTTGTGTGATCAAGAGTGTGTGTTTCAGTGTCTGTGTAAAGAGAGAAGACATGGTATATATAGTTTAAAAAATGAGTAGTCACACAGGTAAAGGGTGCACAGTTATGGAAATACAACCAATTAGTATCAATTAAAATACTGGACTCCTTCAATTAAGGAGTCAAGTTCAAAAGGAAAAGCAATCAATTCATAAGACTGATTTTGCTTCATTTGGGACAAGGAAATCACATAATACATAAATAAAGCCAAGTACATAGTATATAATTAAGGAAAGTTGAAATAACATTACATTTATAAAGTAAACTAGGATATTAGTTTGAAAATCAACTAAAAGGGATCTCGGATTCAATTGCAATCACAGGGAATCCAAAATAGTTAAGGAAAGTGTCATATGAGTAAGGAAAGAACTCAAAATTTGGTACAGAATTACAAAGGACATACAGAGTCACCTATTCAAGGAAGGCATCACATAAATATGGAAAGGATCCAAAATTAGTACAGGATTACAAAGGGAATACACAATCATGTATCCAAGAAAAACATCACAAGCCCGGGGATTCTTACACAAAAAGGCAGTATAAAATCAATAAGGTCTCAAATTACAAGGAATCCAGGGTTCACAAATAATAAATCAGGAAACCTAACAAGCTAAAACCATAGAGAATCAAGGATTCAAATTGGAGCAACAGTGATCAATCGAATAAGTCACAGGCAAGAGGTCAGAAACCCTAGTAGTAAAACATGTGAAATTAAGGACTCTCATGAACTCAATAATAAGAAGATAACAAGGAAAACATGATACGAGCAGAGATTAGAAACTCTAATGAACAAAGCATAATACAGTCAAAGAAAACTTGAAGCATTTATGGGAAACATGGATACCATAATATTCAAGGCAACAAGGAATCACAAAATACTCGTATAAACATAGTATAGGTAGCTAAATCGAAAGAAGAATTGTTTTGAAAATGGGTCGAGGAACCCTAGTTTTGAAGTTGTTTAAAAAGATGAGATTTTCCAGAGAAAACAATAGAGAAACTTCATAATATTGTAAATGTAAAACGGATCTTAAAAGAAAAACCAAGATACAGAAGATTAGGGTTTCGTGGAACCCAGAAAAGAGGGAAAACCTCAGAGATGGCATAGATTTAGGCCGGAGAGACTGTAACACTTACTTGAACGGCCGGGGAAAGGCCGGAAAATGGCAAGAGGCTCAAAGGAGGTGAGTGGACCACTCCAGGCTTGTCTGAAGAACTCAGGGTATCACTGAGCAGGTGAGAGGCGAGTGGATGACCAGGAGATGACAGGGAATCCAAGTTCCGGTGAGAATCCACCGGAGAAGATGACTGGAGTCCATCGGAGAAGACGAAGTTAAGGAGACTTCTGGAGAGTCATAGAGAGAGATAGAGAGATAGAGAGATGAACCGTCTCGAAGGGAATGAGACGGAGAGGGAGGGGTTAGGTGAGTTTAATTTAGGTAAGAAAAATCTGGGCCGTTGATCTGATCTGATCAACGACTCAGATTGGCTTGGGATTGGGTCGGGTTTTTGATGGGTTTTGGGCTGTGTCGTTTATGATCTGGGTTGGGTATTTTAATTGGGTTTGGGTTGGGGTTAATTAGGCTAGATTTAAATAATAAATGGCTAGATATTAAATACCCAAAAATAGATAAATAATTAAATAAACAACCAATAATTGTACAAAAAATGAAATTGAATTTAAATAGATGAAATTACAGTAATTAAATAATATTAAGTGTAAAAATGCATAAGTTTCGAATCAAAATAATACACAATGTTCAATTGGGCTATAATTGCAAAATTATCGTAATTGAAATTAAATAAGACCCAATTGGCCAATTTACGAAATAATTGGATTTTAATAAGTAAAAAATGATTATAAATGACATACTGAACTAGAAAATATTTTTGAAATTATTTTAGAGTACAATTTGTGAATTATAAAAATATATAATATTAAATAAATAGGGAAATAATTTAGATAAAAATTAGGAAAAATACTCATTATTGCAAAGAGTGATTTTGAAAGCTTATATACAAGTTTGAAAATAATTTGAGGAAAAATTGGGTATCAACAATGACTTGGCTCTGCTCGGTTGTTGTCTGCGAGACGACATGGTTTAGAGCCCTTTCCTGGGGTATTTTGGTGGCATCCGTTCCTTATTCGTGTACCTACGAGAGTGCTTGTGTACCTGTTTTGTACCGACAAAAGAACGTGATAAGTTAAACCCAAATGAAGTTCTGTTACCTTGGTCCGGCAAGCCAGTGAAAGGAGGAATGGCGCTATATGGTCGCTTGCTTCGTCTCGTACTCTAATGGTGGTTTCAGACTTGATTGCCGCGCTAGGCCTCACCATTAATCGCGTCTAGGCTTCTCATGGGGATGATTTACATCTTGCTCGTTGGGATATTGAGACCGAGTCCCAATCAGAACCCGTGTGATATGCGCAAATAAAGGAAACATGTCATACTTTGTTCATAAATCATCCAATGCGTATGGGTGCGAAGATGAGGCAGGATATGCCCGCTACTTCAAAGGATCACATAGTAGACTATCGTCTCTTTCTAAGAGGCGAACGTACAAGCTGGTGTGTAAGGTGAATACGTCGAATAGGATTGCGGTCATGCCAAGCGCATAGTGACCGCGATTTTACTTTAAACATGCATATGACGAGGCAAGTCCAAGGTGAGGTGGGGTTTTGCATAGACGCCGGGTATGGTCTCGATTTTAAGTGGAGATCTGACCCAGATTGGGTTGGTTATCTCAATCGTTTACCTTCTACTTTTACGAGTTGGTGTTCGCACCGAGATGGTGAGGCCATGACAACCGAGAAGTGGTGTTTTGGCTAGTTTTAGATCTAAAGGAAACTAGAATTTTGGCTAGGAAATCCCCACAGACGGCGCCAAATTGTTTACGCAAAAAATGCTAAGCTTTTCACTAAACCAATTAATGAAGTAACTAACGGATAAATCTTAGCCAAACATAATTAACTCTAGATCTAAGCTTAGTGAATCATGTAAGCTTTTCCCTAAACCAATTAATGAAGTAAATAACGTATAAATCTTAGCCAAACATGATTAACTCTAGATCTAAGCATAGTGAATCATGATAATCGAACAAGATCAAGTTTATATAGCTCCTCTCAAGTTTATAAAAAGGCATCAAACATAAATGATAAGCTTACTTCGATACATTGTTCCGTACTTGTAAGGGCAAAAAGGGAAGTAATGCTATTGGTAATTGTGGGACCAATCTCGATTGAATCAGCCATGGGATCCTCCCCGATTTGCGACTAGAATCTAGGCTTTTAATCTTGTTAGAAGTCTTCTCTACTCCGCTGTTCTTTCCTCTCTTTTTCGGCAGTCCGATCCTTCTTTCTTGCTTTCTTACCTTATATTTATACTACCCGTGTTACCTTTTGTCAAATGGTCTTTGACCAGAACGTTCTCTCTTGATTACGTGTTTCATTATTCCCCGCAGACTTTACGACAAGTCCTTCTCCGTACAAACTTAATGATGGCTCGATCTCGGCCATGGCCGAGATGCTTATTGTGGTAGTACCTTGTGAACATGGACACAACTTAATCGACCCCCTATTACTCCATGTAGCGTTGGTCCTTGTGGACCGATTTTGATCTATACAAAAAGAAGGGTTACAACTAGCCAGAGATCGAAATGGGATACAAATATTTGGAAGTGGAAACACAATTAATGTTGAAATTCTTATAAAATGTGGACTAAAATTAACTTAATTATTGTGGGCTTGTGGTTTACAAAACGGGCTAAAGTAATATAGTTGGTGGACATAACTTCAGCTATTTATCTGTTCGACCTGAATTACGTTATGTATTAGTGTGAGTTAATTGGAGTAGCGTAGGTCATGTTGAAGATCTATTAATGAAGCATGTTATGGTAAGGCTCATCAGGTCAAGGCTTAATGCTTATAAATATATGGCTAGGTCCCCTTTCATCTCATTATCCTTTGGTAACCGCACCAGTTGTAGGAGCGGCAATGAGACCAAGACTTACTAGAAATTAACTTACATATCAAGTTTATCAATGAGGAGGACATGTAGTATTACCCACTAAGGGCTTGAAGATTACAAATATTTGCTCGAAGCTAACAAGGCCACCACCAGACACAATTCACAACAACCATACGACATTCATGTCGTCATATATTGAGCTTAGTCCCATGCGCCCGGCACCTTGCAACACCACTTGTACGAATTTAACATTTCGTCTAATACTTCCCATGGTACACAAAAAAAAAAAGTTTGGTCAAGTACTTTGGCCAATATACATAGGTACCTTTCGACTATAAATTAACATACATACTAATTCCAGTAGCCAATAACCACCACCACGATCTGCTTGCCTACCACCATTATCACTACTAATCCACTGTCTCAGTTGGCGTGCTAATTTGGATAAGCAATAAACGCACTTTGAGAGGATATAACATAGCTGATTGATGGGCGCTTTCACAGTGGATACACACGCATGAATGCATTACAATTACTTACACTTCATTTTTATGATTTCATAGTACATATTTTCTTGGACTGCTTGTCTATCCAATTTATAGAACTGGGCTAGTGGGATCAAGCATTTTCGACACTATAAAACGAACTTAATTTTCATCAAATATTTGTCAGCAGCAAAATGAAAGGCCTTTCTTTGTTCTTCTGCTTTTCTCTTTTCATGATTGTCTCTTTCATAAGAGAAGCCGACTCAGCTTCTCAACCACAAAGCAATGGCATTTATATTGTTTATATGGGTGCTGCCGCTTCATCTAACGGTGGTACCAGACATGATCAAGCGCAGCTTATCAGCTCCTTGATCAGAAGGTAACAGTTTTTAACTTATCTATTTTTCCTATTAGGAATTAATTGATATCCATGCATATTAACAAAGGACATGCAGCATATTAACAAAGGACATGCATCGCCCAGCAGTGGTGGAGCCAGAATTTCGGTTAAGGGTGTCAAAAATATATAAAAGCAAATATATATATATATACCAGAAAATTAAGGGGAGTCAATACATATTATATATACATAAGTATAATTTATTTTTTTACCTGCCTACACTGTGTAATTCTTTGTGCCCCTTCCTATAAGGTGGCTCCGCCACGGTAGGCCAGCGTCCTTAAAATGTGGGATTCATAATTTTTAAAATAAGAGAGGCTACTTGTTACGATAGGTAAAGTTGATCGACCTGATGGTGTAAAAAATTCTTATCCTGGCGCTATATATAACTTATAAACTCTATTTTTTTTTTATTTCACGGAGTCCTAATTGTTTCTTTTAGTTAAGTACCTACATATAAAATGAAAAAGAAGGGTAGTAGTTTTTAACGTGAATGTGTGAATAGGTTATAAATAGAATTTAGTTGGTGTCAACTGGTTTTTTGAAATTTTCGTTTTTCTTCACGTCACTGAAATAGCATAACATTAATATATATATCTGGCTTATGTTAGGAACAAGCATGCAGTGATACACAGCTACAAGAATGGTTTCTCAGGATTCGCGGCACGTTTATCAGAAGCTGAAGCTAAATCCATGGCTCAAAGACATGGAGTTGTCTCTGTATTTCCTGATCCAGTACTGCAACTACACACTACACATTCATGGGATTTCTTGAAGTATCAAACTGATGAAAAAATCAATTCAAGTCCAAGCTCTGGTTCTGCTGATTCATCATTAATTGGAGCTGATACCATAATTGGCATATTGGATACGGGTAGGATATTTCAGAAAAATCTTATTACATCATAATATAATACTGCAAATTTATTGCTGTTTTCTTTGTTTATAATTAAGACAAGGATCATAAGATCATTGAAACTATATTCAGGAATATGGCCAGAATCAGAGAGTTTCAATGACAAAGATATGGGTCCAATTCCAGCCCGGTGGAATGGAACTTGCATGGATGGTCAAGATTTTGGCTCTTCAAAATGCAACAAGTTATTTTCTCCTCCTTGTTTTTGCGTTTTCTTTTAATTTGTAGGGTTCTTGGTTACGACAAAACTCCGCCTGTATGAGTAGTTTCACATAGTATATATTTATATAGCTGGCTCAAAATATTGTAAAAGAAGTTGTGATAGGTACGTTGAGGGACAACTAAGTTTAGGCTAATTATGACTATCCTATTAGGAATAGATAAGAGTTCATACGCGGATCCAACCAACTTGGGCGCTTTTAGGTATAGTTGATCGAGAAAAGAAGAATGATACTTATAACCTAAGTTGCTCGGACTCTCTGAAAATATTGCCGGGTGCGTGTCAGAAAAATAGTGCATTTTTTGGAGGATCCGACAAGGGTGCGACATCATTTTGTAGAGTCTGCGCAACATAGCTTATAACAAGGATATATGATTTGCATTAACGGGGCCAGGAATTTCATTAAGGGTTTCAAAATATAAAGAATTAAACATACAAATAAGCTAAGGGATTTAGTAATCAACTATCTTTGGCCTAGTTATACAGTGTAATTTTTTTGGCAAAAGAGTGTCAATACTCAATACACCCCTTAACCTAAGGTGACTCCACCACTGATGATTAGAAGCTTATAGTTTTTGATCTTTTGTGATGATTTAACTTTCTATGATCAGGAAGATAGTTGGTGCAAGATTTTATGAGGAGTCTGATGACAGTGGAATAAAAATCAGTGGATCAGCCAGGGACGAGAACGGACATGGTACTCACGTTGCATCCACTGCAGCTGGGAGCCCTGTTGCAGGTGCATCCTACTATGGCCTAGCTGCAGGGACTGCAACAGGTGGATCTCCGGGTTCCAGGATCGCCATGTATCGTGTCTGTACTAGTTTTGGATGTCGTGGATCAGCTATCATGAAAGCATTCGATGATGCAATTGCAGATGGGGTTGATGTTTTATCTCTATCACTCGGTTCATCACCTGGATTTGAACCTGATTTTCCAAGCAATCCTATTGCCATAGGAGCATTTCATGCCGTAGAAAAGGGCATTGTTGTTGTTTGCTCTGCTGGAAATAGTGGCCCTGGCCCAAAAACTGTTGTCAATACAGCTCCTTGGATTCTAACAGTTGCAGCCACCACCATTGACCGTGACTTCGAGACAGATGTTCTCTTGGGTGGAAACAAGTTGATTAAGGTAAAGACTAACAAACTTTCTTCTGTACATTGCTAAACACCAATCCTCAGCTTTACCTTTCATGTTTATCTGTTCAAATACTTGGTATCCTCGTTGAGTTTCAGGGTGGAGGTATAAACTTTGGTAACATGACAAAATCGTCAATCTACCCTTTGATTCATGGCAATTCAACCAAATCAAACGATAATGTTTCTGAGGCGGATGCAAGGTAAATGGAAGATCAAGAACGTTGAGTGACTTTTTAGTTACAAAAAATAGTTTAGTGACTGGTGCCATAAAGTAAAAGTTGAGTGACAATCTATAATATTAAACCCAAAATAATGAAATGATTAATGGTGGTGTTTCAGGAGTTGTGTTCCTGGTTCATTAGATGAAAACAAAGTCAAGGGGAATATTGTTCTTTGTGAAAATCTTGATGATGGATATTTTCCCAGTGACAAGCTAGACGAAGTGAAGAGTCGAGGTGGAGTTGGATTTATACTAATAGACGACGATGAAAGAACAGTGGCACCAAAATTTAAAGCCTTCCCAGGGGGTGTAGTCTCTAAAAAGGATGGTACTGAGATCCTCGCCTACATCAACTCGACGAGGTAATCACCGTTAGTTTCCAATAGTAGGCCATATTTCATGTTATTTTCTACTTGCTGCATCAGGTATGGTATTCTTCCAAGAGTCTTTTTAATCTGGATTAAGACTTGTATGACAGTATAAGCATAACTGCATAAGTGTTAATTAGAGGACAACTGTATGATTTTTCGGACAACTAGTTTTAGAGTACGTTTACCTTAGAAGACTAATTATTTGATATAGTTCCTAAGTGCACAAACAGTTAAGAATTCTTCAAAATTCTGAAGGAATCCAGTTGCATCAATTTTACCAACTGTTTCCATAACAAAGTACAAACCAGCTCCAGTTGTTGCTTACTTCTCATCAAGGGGGCCTGCATACAACACCCCAAACCTCCTCAAGGTAAGGCCAACATTTCATCTTTTAATTGTGTTCTTAACAGAAGTGTCGCTAAGCGAAATAAAACATGGGCTACATGGATTTTCATTTGTCCTTGCAGCCGGATATTACAGCACCAGGGGTTGCCATTCTAGCTGCTTGGCCTGGAAATGACACGAGGGAGGCTCTCCCAGGCCAAAAACCACCAATTTTCAACCTACTCTCAGGCACTTCCATGTCCTGCCCTCACGTTTCTGGCATTGCTGCAACGGTCAAATCACTAAACCCAACCTGGAGTCCTTCAGCTGTCAAATCAGCTATTATGACTACAGGTAAAGAATCTAATAATAGTAAAACTATAGTCCACTATTTTTTTAATGATACCGTCGCTTATTCCAAGTTTCGCTTCAACAGCTATTCAGACAAACAATTTGAAAGCTCCAATCACTACAGTCTCAGGATCCAAAGCAACACCATATGACATAGGGGCAGGAGAAGCAAGCACTTCAGGTCCATTAAAACCAGGTCTAGTCTACGAGACAGATGTCGCCGACTACTTGCAGTTCCTATGTTCTGTTGGCTTTAACATATCACAGATAAAGCTGATCTCAACTACAGTTCCTAAAGACTTTTCATGCCCAAGAAACTCAAGCTCTGAATTGGTTTCTTATATGAATTATCCTTCAATAGCTATTTCTAGCCTCAAAGAAAACGAGCCCAAGAAAGTTACCAGAACTGTTACAAATACTGGGGAAGAAGCATCAGTATATACTGCAATTATTGAGGCACCAAAAGGATTGGAAGTCCAAGTGATTCCAAGTAAATTGGAATTTACAAATAAAAGCAAGAAATTAAGCTATGATGTGTCTTTCAAAGCTTCATCTACCTCAAAGGAAGATCTGTTTGGATCAATTACTTGGACAAATGGTAAGTACAAAGTCCGGAGTCCATTTGTCATAAGTAGCAACTAACACAAATCAATGGGAACATTTTCAGACCTATAAGTAGTCTAGAAAGTTTGTATGCAATGTTACAATTCCATGAGCACAATCATGCTATCAACCTATTATTGTAACAACGATAGTAATCATGAATAAAATATTGTTGTGATCGAAACTATATCCAATTTTGAACATCACAATGTGCGTCAGTCCAATTCCACTAGAAGTTAATTTGCGGTGAGAGCATTAAGGTTATCTTTATAACTGTTTCCACCCCACGAAGCTCATCTTCTACGTCAGCAATGAAGTCATTCTTATGGTTGAACTTCCATTTCGTCCATGTTTGGAACCAGATTGCTTGATATTATTGACAATTAGGCCTCTTGAGGTCCCGAGTTCAAGCCATGGAAATAACCTTTTGCAGAAATGCAAGGTAAGCTTGCGTACGATTGATCTTTGTGGTCTGTTTCTTCCCCGGACCCCGTGGTCTGTTTCTTCCCCGGACCCCGCGCATAGCGAGAGCTTAGTGCACCGGGCTACCCTTTAGACCTCTCGAGTAAGTATGCATATAACAACAGTAAAGATCCTTGACATTGATAGGTTAAATTCACGTATTTAATCCCTTACACAAAAAGCAAGAATTTGCTTGGTGCAACTTTCTAAAACAGAACAGTGAAGAGAAACCCAAAAAAAGTACCAAAAATGAAAACCAAAAGAATGTAGTTTTGATGGCATTTTAGCATGTCACGAGTATACAATGGGTAAAAATGGAATTTTAACTCTATTCCTATATCCCATTTGATATTTGTTCAGAGCCCCTTCTTCCCCATTTTACCCTATTCCTATATCCCATTTGATAGAAGAAGAATTATGAAGCATCAGCTGATTCATCTTCAATTCTTCACCAATCATTTTTCATGGCCAACGGAGAAAACTCTCGTTCAATTGTTTTCCTTTTTCAAGATCTTTACATAAATAACTGGTCGAATTGACTATTTATTTTCTTAGTCAGTATACAAATTGTATATTGATTGTCCATGATTATACATATACTATATATAGGGATCTATACACAGACAGATTTGTTGTTTATTTTTTGTTGAGGGTATGCATAGATTATGTACTGATTATACATAAATTATACTAATATTATACATCTACCGGCAATTTTAATTTTAGTCAGTTCAGTGAGCGACTATTTATGTTAATTCTTCTTATATCTATATATGTTATACATCCGCTAACTATTTTTAGTTTAAGCAACTGAGTGGTCAGTTATTCTTGTTTTTTGTTTTACAGAAATCAGAGAAATGCTAAAGTTGGGATAAAAATGTTACTCCCTCCGGTCCATAATAAGTGACCAGTTTTTTTTTTTTATTTTGGTCCAAAATAAGTGTCCATTTATATAATCAAGAAAGAATTCAATTTGTTTTTACAAAATAACCTTTATGTACATATCTCTACTGTTATAAAACAATGAAAGAACAAGAACAATATTGCAGAGAAAGAGAGATAGGGAATTCTTATTGAATTTTGGGGTGATTTACAATGGAATAAAACCCCTCTATTTATAGGGAAAAGTGACTTAGCCACCAAGTAACAAACCCTAGAATCTCTCTAGAATATAGACATTCACCGTAAATAGAATTCTATTTATAACACTCCCCCTTGAATGTCTATTCAACAAATAATGTGTCTCGTTAAAACCTTAACTAAAATAAAACTCAATGGAAAAAAAATTCTAGAAAACGAAAAAGAGTACACATGTTTAGAAATACGCTTTTTAGTTGCCTCGTTAAAAATCTTGCAAGGAAAATCCAGTGGGACAAAACCTTGTAAGGGAAAAAGAGTACAACACGTATTAACTCCCCTGATGAGAGCATCAATTCACATCCTCGAGCATTCGCATTCCAATCTGGTGCACTAGCTTCTTGAAGGTCGACATCAGTAGAGATTCGATGAATAAATCATCCATATTAACTCCAATGAATATGTTGCACCTTGAAATGCTATCACATTATCATGCTTATAGTTATAGCAAGATACAAATGTGCACAACTTGGTCTTAGGATGTAGTACTTCATGACCAAGAATTCTATATGCTTTAAGCAATATCCTTTAGGGATTGTCATATAAGCCATAAATAGACTTTAGATTTGCATCAAGTTTTCATGTCATGCCAGACATATAAGATACATGAAAGTGATTGCACACACCAATGACTTTATACTTTCGAGTGTTTAAACTACATGTCCAAAATTACATGTATTTCATATGAAACCAATTCTTTCGAATTGTGTCTCTTCCATTCGGCCAATATTTTTGTGTCTGCATTCGACAGACTTAAGATCCTCATCTATATTTAGCGCTATGATAGATGTCGTCGACGAACATTTTATATCGGTTCCAATATTTCTTTTTCATAAAGACATAACATAGAGATCTCTTCATTCATATTTTCAGGTACTTGAATCTCTCTTGAGATTTTATGAAGTATTATGTCATGTGATCTTCTAGATCACTTGCCTCCTTTATTATGATGATTTTGATCATTTGCTCATCTTCTTTATCAAGAAGTTTATTTGAACCGATTTGTTTATACGCTTTAAGTATACCATAGACTTTGTCCTTATAGGACATAATATGAGCATTTGTAATGAGAATATAGTTACTTTCTTTGGGTCAGCAAATGCGTCTGGCATGCTTTGTATTATAGATGAATTATCTTTTATGAGCTTCAAGTCCATATTATCTTATTCGAGGATCTAGATGTACAAATGATAACTCTTTCCACGTAACTTTTTCTCAATTGTTTATCATGTCTCCCTCTCATGTTAGAAAAACTAACTTTCTTCCTCAATTTTGGGAACTCATCTTTGTGCATTATGGTGTTAATCAAAATGTACACCGCACATCAATAATAATAAGATGAAACTATTTGGTTCCTAACCCTGAACCACTTGTGAGGGGAGAATGTAATATACTTTCGTGTATAACATATATCAAACTGATATAGATAACTTTGTTCTCATAAGCAATAACTTAGCTATTAAGTGGAGGCACTCAACAAATCATTTTGCTAAACCAATTGTGATATAAACCAACTTATCAAGATGAACTGTCTTGAATAGAATATCTGAAAATTATGCTCTAAATTAAATTATTGAGCAAGTTACATCGCAAACACCAGGTTGCGGGTTAATAATAATCGCATATGTAACAATCTCATAGATGCATCTTATGTGGTATATATGGCTGGTGAATGGACCCATATTCACCTTTGATATTTCCAGCATTCATGGGATTCAATCCCAATTTTTAGTTGGTCTATTAATTAATGAGAACAAGCAAAATAAGAGAATTCGTAAAGAACTTTGCCGTTCTTTAATATTTATCCATGTGAATTCTCTTTCATTTTTGCACATCATACTTAAATTGATATGGCTAAACCAATTATGCCAACTGAATAAATTATCAATATGATAAAGTTCAGGTTTACACCATGACTTGTGCAATTATCAATAAACTTCAAGTTTATTATGATATGGGTTTAATATCAATAAAATAAGAAGAACAATATTGCAGAGAAAGAGAGAGGAAATTCTTATTGAGTTTTGGGATTTTATATCAATAAACATCCACTTTATTGTGGTATTCTTTTATTTGTGTAGTACAAACTGGAGAATAAAGCGGGTAACTTTTCACATACATATTACCCCGCTACCAATTGTAGTAATAGAAGATATTAAATCTTTCATTTATTTATAGTCTCAATATAACCAACCGCTTTCGCGAATACTTTAGAAATTTAATAAGTTTCTTTGAGACTTACTACAACATAATAAATTGACATGATAATCAATTGTATTCCTCCAAAATAGTAATAATTGGCTTTTCAGAGCTCACAATTAATTTGGTACTACCACATATTCATCAACATCCATGTGGTGAATATCACTTTCAAGAAGAAAGTTATATATTATGGTCATTGTCAAAATTATATGCAAGATCTGTTTCTTGCATTAGTGTTATCCTTTAGTAATCACATTGCCAAAATATTTTGGCGTACAATAGGTACATGACCAATGAACATTCATGCCATAATAATGACATTATTTTCTTATATCGTGTTGATAACGTGTTATAAAACAATGAAAGAATAAGAACAATATTGCAGAGAGAAAGAGAGAGGGATTCTTATTGAATTTTGGGGTGATTTACAATGGAATAAAACCCCTCTATTAATAGGAAAAAGTGACTTAGCCACCAAGTAACAAACCTAGAATCTCTCTAGAATATAGACATTCATCATAAATAGAATTCTATTTATAACACCTATAAAGTTTTCTTACTTCTCACATTAAATAGTTAATTAAGGGTAGTTTAGTCATACCAGGTATTTTTGTATAGAATTTAGTATTTTATTAATGAGCGTGCTAAAAGCAAATTGGTCATTTATTATTGTGGACGGGAGGGATAATGGAATTGCAAGGCCAATTAAATATAGTTCCACCTCGTACAGAAATAGTTAACGTATATTTTAATAAATACTCTTGCCTCCAGTGGAGAAACAATTGAGATACCCAAAGACTGGGTCAATATCATGTGCACCACCGAGGTACGGAAAGGAGTTAAATATAATGTGCTGATTCGCAAGTTCGCAGAAAGAAAAGACTAGACAGATACATTCTTAGTATTGAATCAATCATGTGCAGTCCAAAAAGAGAACATTAAAAAAAGAACCAGACTGAAAAATAGACAGCTCACCGAGATTGCTCACCCGAAAGGGCAAAGGCCGTGGCAGATGTTATAGCGGTAGCGGGTTTCCCTCCTACGAAAAAGAAAAAAGGAGGAAATTAACAGGAAATTTGATTCATTTTGAAGAATACAATCGCCGAGGTTGTTAATATTATGATTAGCAGGACAAGAACCAAAGGTTCCACCTTACAAAATAGTAGTATGGATTACGCGGAGAACACTTACTTTTTCTATTTAATTAAATCTCTTTTCATGATCTGCCAATACTAAGCTCACTATGATTATTATAGTATTATGATTTATGACAATTAATCACATGATCATTAAAAATAGCCCACCACATTAGACTTGATCCACCAATTGATGAATTCTTGGCGCAGCTAGCAATGGGTACACGTTGGAGTACACTAAAAAGGATTATAAAACAGATATGAAGATCACAGAGCAGATCAAGCTTTTAATTACCACTATTTAAAGGACACTTTCATCAACTGAACTAGTATCAAGTTTTGGCATAAACATGAAAAGGGTTACTTTTGTTTTCTTGTTTAGTCTCTTCTTAGTTTATTTTATAAGAGAATCCAAGGCAGCATCTCAGGCAGAAGGCCATGGCGTTTACATTGTTTACATGGGTGCCACGGGTTCATCGAATAATGTCGTTAGAGATGATCAAATTCAGCTTATGAGCTCCCTGACAACAAGGTAATTTTCTTGTAAACTATAACTATGTACAACATTCTGGACTATGATAAGGTTGTAATGTTACCACTTGTCACAAACTTGCTTCTTAGTAACTTTTATTAGTTCACCAAATACCATTTTGCTCAAATTTTAGTAGTAGTAAACATGCACTGATGTATTTTGACATGATGCTTACACTATTGCGCTCACATACCTTGTGACATCCAGTGTAAGCTTAGTATAAATATATGTTTTTCGGAATTCTTTAACCATTTATCTGACACACATTGTGAGCTGGAGCCAATGTGTATCAGACCACACTGCCAGTTACCTGCATCCAGAGGCTGATGTAATACTCGAGTATCAGGTTCATCCGAACTCAACACTTTTGACGCAGAACATAAATTTATGTATGAAAATTTTCAAAAATTGCAACAAATAGTAGGTCTGAACCCATGATTTAAAAATACAATGCGTTCAACGCTAAAAACTTATAGGTTAAACTCATAGAACTTAAGTCCTAAATCCGCCTCTATATGTATCATGCGTTTAGAAGTTAGAACCATTGTAATTCGTGCAAAAGTTCTATCTTTTTAATTTAACGTTATAAATATTGCATTAGGAGAAAGAACGCAGTGGTGCACAGCTACAGAAATAGTTTCTCAGGATTTGCAGCACGTTTGTCAGATGCTGAAGCTCAATCGATTGCTCAGCAACCCGGAGTTATCTCTGTTTTCCCTGATCCAGTATTTCAACTCCACACAACGCGGTCATGGGATTTTCTAACGGATCAATATGATCTGGTACATAGTTTCCCCAACAGTTTTGGTTCAAACTCAACCTCAAAAGGAGCAGACACCATAATTGGGTTTTTTGACACCGGTAGGAATCAAAATGCTAACTTTTCTTGCTCTTTGTTTTTCCTTTATGACACTAATAAACCAATGTATCTCATACTATGTTTAGGAATATGGCCTGAATCAGAGAGTTTCAATGACAAGGGTATGGGTCCAGTCCCATCCCGTTGGAAAGGCACTTGCACCAAAGGTTATGATTTCAATTCTTCCAGCTGCAACAGGTAATGGTCTTTGTTGAGTTATTGCCCCATATGGACTATGTAAAGTTTTATAAAGTCTTATATCAGGGGCACGGTTGAGCTTTTGGTTACCATGTTCATACGAACCTAGTATTTTCGACGCAGTATATAAATTTATATGTAAAATCCACTAAAATTGCAATAAACTAATGTACTTGAACCCATAACTTTAAAAATAATGGGTTCAATGCAGTAGCGGAACTAAGTAGTGTCAAGGAGGTTCGAACCGAACCCCACTTCCTCGGAAAACTACACAATACAAATAGAGTGAATGATCTTTTTAAGTTATATATAAGTTGTTTAATCCCCTTGACAAGAAGAAAAATTCAAATATAGTAGTAAAAGGGGTTCAAAACTGCTTTAAGTCGTAGATTCAAGTTCCAAGTCTGACATCCTAGAACTTTTTTGAATCCCCTTGAGTAAAATTTTAGTTCTGCCATTGATCTAATGCTAAAAGCATATAAAGATGAACCCATAAATTTCAAATCCCGGATTCACCTATGCTTCTATAGAGTCCTTGGGCACCTCTATCTATTGTTTTAAGGTTTTGGATGTGATGCTCAGATTTATTCCCTGGTCAGCCAACCAAGTACCAAGATAGGTATATGAGTTTATGATTAAACGTTTCACTGTCCACATTCATGGATATGTATCAGGAAACTGATCGGGGCAAGGTTTTACGATGACCCTGGCAACTCTCCAACACCTGTTACAGGGACACCTAGGGACCATGACGGGCATGGTACACATGTTGCAGCTACAGCAGCAGGGAGTCCAGTGGCAGGTGCATCCTATTATGGGTTAGCAACAGGAACAGCCAAGGGTGGTTCTCCAGGGTCAAGGATTGCAGTGTACCGTATATGCACGCCTTATGGATGCAGTGGATCGGCTATTATGAAAGCATTTGATGATGCCATTGCAGATGGGGTTGATATCATAAACTTATCAATTGGTCAACCAGCTGGAGCAGAGTTTGAGTTTTCAACAAATCCTATAGCCATTGGAGCTTTCCATGCTGTAGAGAAGGGCATTTTTGTCGTCGCCTCTGCTGGAAATGATGGCCCTGCACGAGAAACAGTTGTCAATGTTGCTCCTTGGATTTTCACAGTTGCTGCTACGACTATTGACAGAAACATTGAGACACATATTCCCTTGGGCGGGAACAACCTGATTAAGGTACTCAAAAGAAAAACACTGCTATTCTAACACAAGCTATCTTTTCAAGAACATCTTTCAATAGTACCCTTGTTGATTTTCAGGGTGGAGGTATTAGCTTTAGTAATCTCAAGAAATCTCCAGTTTATCCATTGGTGGACAGTAGATCTGCAAACTTAACTATGTATGACGGGGAGGCAAGGTAATTGGAAGATTGAAATACATTAGTTCCCATTTCTGGGGTCTACCTAGGAAATAGAACTGTACATACCTGCAACTAACTTTAGGCAAATTTCAGTGACTGTGAACCAGATACACTCGACGAACACAAAGTCAAGGGTAAGATTGTTCTTTGTGATCATCTTAGTGATGATTTTTCAATCGAAGATAGGCTAAATGAAGTGAAGAACAAGGGCGGCATTGGATTTATATTAATTATTCCTGATGATGAACTCATAGTGGCACCTAAAATGGGATCCTTCCCAGGGGCAGTAGTCACTCAACATGATGGCGTGAAGATTCTTTCGTACCTCAACTCGACAAAGTACTAACTTTACTTATCAAAAACCACTTGATATAACATAGCAAATTGCTAAGATAGAAAATTGCTAACTGCACCTTCATATTTTCTCAAGGAACCCAGTGGCAACAATTCTACCAACTGTTAGTGCAGATAATTTCAAACCAGCTCCTGTTGTGGCTTTCTTCTCATCAAGAGGCCCTGCATACAACACTCGAAACCTCCTAAAAGTAAGCACTCCTTGTTCTTTTTTTTCCCAATTTAGACCATTGCTCGATTTGTGCCTTAGGCAGGGCCATGCTAGTCTTTTCTAAAACTTCCAAATTTATTGGAATCTCCAAAGTCAGTAAGGAATCGTATTACTTACATATGTTATAAAGCAGAACCTATGCTCTACACCAGATTGCTAGTAGATCACATACTGAGAGGTTTCTGACATATACTTGCAGCCGGATATTGCAGCACCAGGGACTGCAATACTTGCAGCTTGGCGTGCAAATGACACAGAAGTGGCTCGGTCTGGCCAAGAACCACCAGTATTCAACTTCGTCTCAGGGACTTCCGTATCTTGTCCTCATGTTTCTGCAATTGTTGCAACACTGAAATCTCAAAATCCCACCTGGAGTCCTTCAGCAATCAGATCAGCTATAATGACCACAGGTAGCAACCTGATAATAGTTGAAGTATGCCAATGCCACCACTGATAACTCATATGAAAATAATCTTATTCTCCTCTTTTTTTTTTGCTCTTTTCTTTTTAATAGCTTTTCAGGAAAGCAACTTGAAGACTCCAATGTTAGTCAACAGTGCATACGGAGAATACCTTGCCAACCCATATGACTTTGGTGCAGGAGTAGCAACTATGTCAGGACCACAGGAACCAGGCCTGGTTTATGAGACTGAGATCACAGACTACTTGTTATTCCTCTGCTCTGCTGGTTATAACACATCAACAATTAAACTCATCTCAAAGACAGTTCCAGACAGTTTTTCATGCCCCACCAACTTAAGTGCTGAATCAATGTCTAACATGAACTACCCATCAATAGCTGTTTCTATGTCCGAGAAAAGAGACACCAAGAAAGTTACCAGAACTCTAACTAACTTTGGTGAAGAAGAAACAGAATACACGGCAATCATAACAGCACCAGATGCATTGAGAGTCCGCGTGCATCCAAGCAAATTGAAATTTACAAGTAGCAAGAAGAAACTGAGCTATCAAGTGACTTTCAAAGCAACATCTAGAGAGAGAGAATTTTTTGGATCAATTACATGGACCAGTGGTAAGTACAAGGTTCGAAGTCCCTTTGTTGTCTCTTACTGGTAATATTATCAAGAATCTGCTAACCAGACTGAGAAATGGGTTAATGCAATGCAATGCACCCATGAAAGTTGTGTCATCAATTTATTTGTAATTCATATGAATCATGAATAAAAGGTTCTCAATAGACAAACTGTATCTATCTCATAATATTTCTTTTTTAATAAGTATTTATTTCATGATGTTACTTAATACAGTACCTTCCGCGGTAATAAAAGAATTTAAACAGAAGTAATAACTAATGAGAAAAAAAAAGGTTGGAAACTTCAAGGTAAATGCACATGAATGCACTATGCCGCAAAAAAAAAAAAAAAAATTGGGACAACATTAACACCAAGAGAAAAGAAGAAACAAGTCAAAGCCAAGCAATGACATACCAATAAAAAGTCCAACTTTTATCAACAATATAATGGAGAAAGCAACAAATAAGTCTCAGAACCAAAAGGAAGTTATTCTATGGAAGATAAGAGATTTTAGTTATAAGGATACTTCACCACAGGGTGAACTAGTTCCCTGAGAAACTCATTTCCTTTCTTCAGGTGTGAGGTTGTTCTTATTGTTAAATGTCGCTTGCATCCATGTTTCAGATTTTAAAGTGCTGAATATATCATTCGATTGACTATTTTATCTGATACAATATAGACATTTCATTTTAAATTAGTGAAGGTAGTGAAAAAATTAAGGATACACCACAATGTTCATAACATACTAGTTTCTCCTTAGGCGACAGTAACAGAAAACTTGTTAAAAGTAGTTTCATTCATCTCTCATTTTGGCAATAGGAGAAAAGTATCCAAAACTTTGCTTATTATTTTTCCTATCATCCGTTCTAGTGTCAGCATTCCCTGATCTATTGCGTCCCCCCGTTCTAGTGGGAACTTTCCGACTTTGCTTCATATTGCAGATATTGTGTTAGACATTTTATATGATATGTATAGTTAGCATGTACAACTGTAGCATGAACAGTCATAGAGTAGTAGAGCTATTGGATTCCAACAAAGTGCACAAAAATGATTTTCTTTCAATCTCAAAAACACAAACGCCATAACATATGGCATGTAATGAACAGAAATGAGATGTACAGAGTTGCGAAGTTTCTCAGACTACAGACACATGCTGTGTAAGAAATAAAGCTCTATCAATCAGTCCAGAGATGAAGCAACTGATGAAGGACGATTGGATGAAAATGCAGTGGTTTTGACCTTGCTTCTGATGTTTGTCAATTGCAGAGGTTACAGAATTCCTGATCTTGATTGAATCCACGTTTATATGAAACTATTGACATACTTTTTGAGGATCTGATCAACAAGGATCCTGTAACCTTTTTCCGTGGGATGGTAACTATCCCAAAATAAATATTTTGTGTCATCTTCACATGTTCCACTGTATTTGTTGCACAGTATTACCACCTCTATGTTTCCAGTACCACAGCATCCTCTATCTACTACTTCAAATCCTGACATCATTCATATTTTATACGAAGTCAATTTCAATGATATACTCAACATAAGAAAAATTAAAGTTACATTTTATGGTTTTGAGATGTTGATGGTGATAATTAGATCACTTTTTTTTTCCGGAATATGTGAACAACTATTTAATCCAAATTTTTAAGAAAATGTTACATGGCCTTCAATAATCTTGAGTCAACCCTTATACCCCAACACCTGACTACCTTGATCAGTCCCATCGGGAGCAATATGTATATATAGCTGAAATAAACAAACAAGTAAATACATACATACATACATAGATCCACGCTCAATTCACCGCCTTCCTAATAATATGCTTAATGGAAATTTAGTAGTTCCACTTTAGGTTATGAGCTGCTAAAGATTAAGCGCCTAGAGTACCGAATAGTTCCTACTTAAATCATACTCAAGATTGAAGATTATCAGAGGTCAGACAAACTTGATATACAATTTAAAGAACCCCAAGTAATCAAGAAATGTGACTTTAGAGAAGATTTGTGTATACCATGTTTTTGAGGGTTGACAATGAGATCAAGCAGAGAACTGTAGATATCAATGAAAACCAACTTGGTTTGAAGGAAATTTTTGGACAATGAATCAATTGCAGCAGAGAGCTTAGTGTTGGCTAACTGTGCAGCTTGATTGTATTCCTCTGAACACTCTCTTGATATACCTCCACCTAGTGTTCTCTGGGAAGGCAAACACCCTATGGGTGGAACTCCAAAAACCGCTATTTTTCTTGCTCCCAGTTTGTATAGTTCCTTCCAAAAGAAAGAAAAAATAGATTGACAAACATTTACTGACAGATCAACTTAGAAATTTAGTTTACTAAAAGTACAAATAATAAAAATGAGAATAAGGTGATGTACTATATGTAAAATGCTATATATATTAGGTAAAGCTCATAATTGTGAAGACACATGTATTCATCCATTATAAATTGAACATTCTATAGGTGGCTCAATTCTTCAAGTTTACAATACTAAAATACATAGGGTCGCTGATTAAATATCAGATATATTTGGCTTGGAGAATCACATAATATTCATAATCAACCTTTCTCATTCACATAATCAACAATTAAGTCAGAAAGTTTATTTTAGATGAGTGAATTTTTGGAGTTATGAGCTCTAAGATTAATTATTCTAGGTGGAACATCATGCTTTTCATTCATATGAAACATCACAGTTTAACTACGAATTGGTCATGCTGAATAATTGTGCACAACTAAGTTTAACTATTTGATTATAAGAATCACTTTTTCATACTAGAATTACTACTTCTTCCATTTTAATATGTTTGAAACTTCATATTTATCAAGGATTGTTTAATCTGGCCAGAGCTAGTTAATTGGATCATAGCAATTAAAGGAACCTACACATTTAAGAATTATAGCCCATTTGGCCAAGCTTCTAAAATAAGCTTATTTTGAGAAGTGTTTTTCTCAGAAGTACTTCTTAAAAAAGTGTTTTTTGTGAGAAGCAGTTTGTGTTTGGCTAATTAATTTGAAAAGAACTTTTGAGCAGTAATTAGTGTTTGACCAAGCTTTTGAAAACTGCTTCTAAGTGTATTTTTGTCAAAAGTGCTTCTCAAAAAAGTGCTTTTGGAGAGAAGCTACTTTTTTCGGCTTCTCCAAAACTGCTTCTGCTTTTCCCCAAAAGCACTTTTTTTCCTTCCAAAAGCTTGGCCAAACACCTCAATTTACCAAAAAAAGCACTTTTGGCCCCAAAAAAAACTTGGCGAAACAGGCTATTAGAATACTCCTCACATACTTTTCCTATTAGTTTGTACAAAACATAATAACACATTTTTTTAATTTGGAAACATGTTAACTTAGGCTTTCCATTTATGAGAAGCATTTATAGTCGTACAAATATTACGACATGTTTAAGACTACGTTTCAAAAGTCTTTCATTTTTTCACTAATCTCCATACCGAGTCAAACTATGTCATATATCAAGGAACGATCAATTGGACTCGAGCAAGTTAATTGGATGAGATTTATTGCAATTGAAAAACCCTACACAATTAGGAAGTAGAATTAAAGAGAGTAAAAATAATTAAGATGATGAAATAGGTGTACGTACTTGGATAAATTCAGAAGCTCCGGCGGCCATAAGATCAGTGTATGCGTTAACATCATACTGTAGCCGTCGAATTCCGACGGTGAAGTAGGTATTGGCCAGGTCATCGCTGCCGGCTACCACTAAGAACACGCTATTCCTCAATATGTCGTTCGCTTCTTCTTCTCCAACTAATTGATTCAGCTTCCCGATATATTCTCTAAAATGATCTAATTGTGTTGACAGAGATATGACTGACTGAAATTTCCAAATTATAGCGGGAATTCAAATTGTTAGTTTCCGCAAATACAGTACCCTCAATCCAAAACAGGAAATATAGGAGAAAGGGCCAATTGCCAATTTCGCTTGTGAACCACTTTTAATTGTAGAAATAATAATAAATTAATTACATTTTTTTTATCATAATACTCACAATAATAATAGCTTTGAGAAGTAATTTGGAAAAAAGAGTAATTAATAATAAGGGTAAAATATGAAACACCTTTTTATTTTCCTCTTAATTGTACAAGTAAAAGGAAAAATATATTTTTAATAAAGTGGACAAGCAAAAATAAATGGATGGAGTATTTGAAACCTGATTTCTTCTTTAGCCAATTTTGTCCTGAACTTTTACAATTTGGTAAGTACCCACTTTGCACTTCGTACTTAAGCAGAGATCTCGGGTTCGAGATCCGAGTATAAAGTCGACTTTATTAGGAGTGTTTTATTCTAGTATTGATTTTTTTTTTTCAAATTTAATTTGGCTCTAATGCAAGTATTGGACACCGAATAAGAAAAAGCAAGAAGAATATAAAATTATCTAAGTTCATTGTGAATTCTGACATAAATTCTTAAATTTTTTAAAAATGGAATATTATAAGAAATCATGTAAAAGGTGCTAAGCTTTCTTTCTTTCATTCCACTCTTGCTCCAATCCCAATAGGATAAACTTGCTATAATGGATCAATATCCTTCATTCACATTTTTTCCACCAAGAATGTTTTCTAAAACTCTTTGCCCCCGAATTTGGAGTATCTCACTTTCACGCAATTCACAAGGTTCAACAAGCAATTAATATTTCATGATCAAGGGTGTAATACTCTTTGTAGTAGCGGTTCTTATATATCGTATTAACAATCGCAATATGGTCAAAAGAAAAAATCTCTATTTGATAAGGTTTCTTCCTATATCTATGAGGAGCAGCAATGAAAGCAATAATAAATATAGAAGTTGCCGTCAAAGAGGTAGGGATCATCAAAACACCAAACCATCCAATTTAAAGACGGTTTTCAGTGCTCGTTATCCAGTTACAGAAGCGACCCCATAAACTTTCGCTTTCGCGGCTCTTTAAAATTGCAGTCATGATAAAATCATGATTTATTTAATCATCAGGGACTCTGGGTGGTTCGAATAACAACTACTAATATTACCGAAAGTATTGTTTAGATACTTTTACGAGAAGGTTTTATCAAAAATATCGAGAAGACAACAAATATTTTTTAATTTGGTTTTAACTTAAAGTGGATGCCTTTATAAGTAATAAAAGAAGTAGTCGGAAAATTCAAGAAGAGGAAATGGAAAAAGATTACATGATGTTTCAAATATTAAGTGTCATATAAAATGGATTAATTGATATAGTTTATGAAAAAGATAAAGTGAGTAAAATACCACAAGGGCAGGCGTTTGAGGGTCAAATCCACTAGCTCCTGAAGCAAAGCTTACTCCAGTTTTAAGATCTTCAGCTTGCAAATTAGGATCAAGATAAGCTGGCATCAGTTCTTTAACTCCCAGTTCCTCCACTGCAATGAGTATCAATGTCAAACTAAACGGTAACAATTTACGAGCATGCAGTAAGGATTTATATTGAATGTTAAGATGTTAACCACTAACAATTATAATTAGGTGGCATCAAAAACCAAACAGCAGGAAACTATGTACATTGAGTATGAGTTTACACTGTTGTAATTAAGCTTAAATTATTAGTTTAAATCATTAAAATTGTAACGATTTTATGTGGAAATTTAATTTCTGCACCAAAATAACCAAAAAGTAAAACTGTAAAAGATAATATGCACATGCTCAACTTTCACCTTGTTAGTGAAAGTTAGATTCTTCATTTTGTAAATCTCCTCCCCTATTTTCTATTTCCCTACTCCTACCCTTACCTCCTATGTATAATTTAAAAAAGAATCTTCCCGTTCAGAATCAATTTTAAGAAAAAAAGCACCCTAGATTTCGCTTTCAGAAATACTTTTCTCCCTTCGTTTCAAATTAGATGAGCTAGTTTGGCTCGCCACGGAGTTTAAGAAAAAAAAAGACTTTTAAAACTTATGGTCTTAAAAGTTTAAGGGGTAAAAATTTTGTGAGGCAATGACATTTCTGTTATTATAAAAATTTCTAATTAAGGGTAAAATAGGTAAATTAAAGAATTTATTGAATTATTTTCAATTATAAAATGTGTCATTCTTTTTAGAACAGACGAATAAGGAAAGTATGTCATTTAAGTTGAAAAAGAGGACGTTTTGATAATTCTTCATCTATTAAATAATGAAAATTCAGTTGATGGGGGTATAAAGAAAGTTCTAATATTAATATTAAAAACTTGAGGAATTAAATTGTCAGTCACAGTCCCGATTATATATATGGTTGATCATGTAGCTAGCCAATTTATTAGAGATCTATTTCTTGCGTATTTATTTGAAAAAGACAGACGAGAAAAAGAAATTACTACAATATATTATATTATATTATATTATAATTTATATCCCGTAAGCTCATAGGACTCTGCTCAATTATGCAGGAGAATTATTGTGTTTATTGGGGAAACGTAGTTATGACAATATATGGTTATTATCCATGCTTTAATTTCCCATCAGCCCCGCAAAAGAAAAAGAGAGAAAGAAAGCATAGGTGGTTGTACCAGAAAACTATAACTGAACACTAATTAAACTGTTGGTCCTTCAATTTTCGAGTTTAGCTCAGGGAATTAAAATCCAAAGACCACAATAGATATTATAGCGACTCAGGAGTAGGAGTGGCAAAGGGGCGGGGCGGATCAAAATGAGTAATTTAAAAAATAGATAAATTATTCGACCCGATTCGTACTTGAGACGGATACGGGTTTATCCGGCGGATAATATGAATATCCTTATTATTTATGGCTTCTTAAATATGATCACTTATGGGAGAATTCCTAGTCTTCCAAACTTAAGAAACTCCAATTTGAGATTTTGCAAATGTAAAAGTTAAAAACATTAGTTATCTATTTGGTTAACCATTTTCTAAGTGGATAATATGATTCTTTATACATATTCGATCCGTTTTTAAATGATTTACTATCCAACCCATTTTTTTATTAATAATATGGGTGGATAACTGTTTTCTTTTAACCATTTTACCACCTCTGCTCAGGAGTATCTCACTTTGACCTAATTCATTTCGACAAGCAAAATTTGCACTAATTGAATCATTACCCATTCCTTTTCTTGAGCGGATGCACCCTATCCAACACCACTTTCCCGATATTTTTTAGTTATTACACATATAAATATTGTACAAAAAGTATAGATATAAATCATATGACACTAGGGGTGGGCATAAAATCCGAAAAACCGAATTCCGAACCTAACCGAATTAATTCGGTATTTCGGTTTCGGTTTTTTCGGTATTTTGGTCTAATTCGGTATTAAATTTTCGGTATTTCGGTATTTCTGTTCGGTTTTCGGTATTACAATTTTAAAACTTTGGTATACCGAATTTACCGAATATACCGAATATACCAACATTTTAAGGACATTTTTTTTGGACCCTACCTATATCTACCCACCCAGTGCCCAGCCGGCCAGCCCAATTTAATTCCCATTCCCGTCTCCCCCCAAGCCCAACTGCCCAAGCCCAGTACTCTTAGTCTTAGGCTATTAGGTTAGGCCATTTTACTTTTTAGCAATTAGCAAATTAGGTTGAACCAACGACTCTCTCATCTTCAGTTCTTCTTTTTCACCCACGCCGCAATCCTTTCCCTGAAGGAGCCAAACCACCAGAGAACACAAATAAGTAAGTAAACACCATCTCGACATGCTTGTGCTTTCTACACTCTATAAGGAATTTTTAAATCCATTTTGTCCACTCATATCCACTGCAAATCCCAATCAAAATGAAATAATCCGAATTACCATAAACGTAATTAAAATAAAGGGATACCTTTGTTTATCCTATATACCATAAAGTCCCTTCATTGTTATGCTGTTTCACATTGGGTTAGAACCAGGCAATCAAATGTATGGCATGTGACAAAAATAGATGAAACCAATTCTTCGTATATAAATACACAAATCCATTTATGTTGTTCTCTTTGCCATCTCAATTCTTGAAACATAATATTCTTATTTTAATTCCAATTATCCCCCTTTCTTTCTTTGTGTATATAATGGCATAAACTGGAAGTTGAAAGTCTAGTATGGACTTAGTGGTTTTATATAAACATATATGAAATGGAACAGATCGAATTGTTTCCATATTGAATTTGTAAATCAGCTACTTGTGTCTCTATCTCTCCGGTTAATTCAAAGGATTGAGCAATAACTTAAAAATATCACTAACTAGAAGAATACATGCTAGTAAAAATCTCAATTATGCGTTGTAATATGTTGGTATATCAATTTGTACATTTCCATATGTCCTTCTACTTCAAATTTATTTACAAGTATATTTATATGTTTTATGTTTTTTGATATGTAAAGTTAATGTACTTCTGGTTCAGCAACATATGAGAAAGTTTTCCCTCACGGCAGTGTGGCACTACGTTTGGATTTGGCAGCAATTGAATAATTCATAAACTGAATACTTTACCGAAATCGTACCGAACCAAAATAATAAATACCGAACCGTACCGAAATAATTTGGTACGGTATTTGGTATATACAATTGATAAACCGAATACCGAAATACCGAACCGAAATTCTTAAATACCGAATCGAAATACCGAACGCCCACCCCTATATGACACTGCTGAACAAAAGATAGTGTCTGGTCTGATGGTATAGGGGTTCTCTTGCATCGTTGAGGTCTGCTGTTCGAATACTTCGTACGCGTTTCCTTTGCATTTTTTCCCCTTTGAAGCCTCTTTTGTTTAAAAGAAAAATAGAATTGTGTCCTCTTCCGTGAAGCGTGAACCGTAACTACGAAAAAGTTCTAATCCTCTATAACTTGTAATTTTTAAGTGACATGATTTGGTGGTGTTGCTCATCTCTATTTCTTACATACCATATTTATTGTAGTCATTTTTTCATCACTTTAAATTTCGACACCACTTACAAAAAGTTCTGTGTACGCCCCCTTTTGTTACTTGAACTTACTCAAATATTTGACACTTAAGAGTCTCAATTTTGACTGTCAAATTAAACTTGTCCATTTCACACCCATAGTAGAGAGCGTATGTTGCTTAAAATTCCATAGAAGTTTCAAATTAAAATAATGAAATCTCCACCTTAAACTCTCTATTCACTTCAGCCCTAGTAACTGCCCCATGATTTAAGTGACTTTAAGCAACTTATCAAGACAACTTGAAGAGAATTTGATTAAACAGGACCGACCGCCCGGCGCATAAAGTATCCTGTATTCAAAAAAAAGGTTGCACCCTAATTGGGATATAATGCAAACAACCTAATATAATGCATGATTAATTAGTAGAAAATTTGAAGATGTTGATTGTTTGTTAATTATATCTTTGAGACAAAGAGACAATGACGATGTTCATGGTGGAGGATAGACATGGCAAGCTAGGGACTACCGTAAAAAATAACAGACAGTGATCGTGGAGACATTCTTCCTTAATACTCGAGAAACTGAAAAAGTCCGTCCACTATTTTTTAGTTTTAGAAAGTTTAAATAGAATATTGAAGTCAATATATATAGAGGGAGATCATGAGCATAAATACCTATCAAGTCCGAGGGGGTCTTGGCATTGCTAAACCTTCCAGTAGGTTTTCCACCCATGAAATCCTTCCCATATGGCTCAAAATTACATTTAATAACCGTTGTTATGTGATTATTGTTTCCTTGATCAACAATGGAATCTCCGAAAGCAAAAACAGCTTTCACTGTTACATTTTCCGGTAGCTGAACTTTCCCTTTACATGAAGCAACAAATAACAGAAACAAAACCATCGTACGTGGCAAAAACACCAAACAACAACACAACATTTTAAGAGATGTTAGCAACTTTTTGTTTCAAGAAGATGAAACAAAAATGGCCTGGTTTGGAAAGCTTTTAAATAATTGTGGAATTGAGTAGTAATGGCCATGGTTTTTTTGTTTATTTATAGATGGCTAGAAAAGGATATATACGTTATTATATTGACTATCTTAAGGGCTTGGTCAATCTGTCTTTATTAGGTTTGTTAATTGTGTCTTAAGTTATATACTTATATTACTAGTAATTACTATTACGTACTTAGAGTGAACTAATGGTAGAGGAAAACTAATAATCACGAAATGCATGAGATGAAGGTCCTGGTTGGGGGTGGCAAAATGGTTAAAAAAATAGTTAACAACCCGTATTATCCATTAAAAATGAGTTGGATAATGAACTTTTTAAAAACGGATCAAATACGGTAATCATATTATTCATTTAGAAAATGGATAACTAATGAGTAACCAATGGATAAGCAATGAGGCTAACTTTTATATTCGTAAAGCCTCAAATTGGGGGTTCCTCAAGTTAAGGAGACTTCTCCCAAAAGTGATCATATGCAAGAAGTCATGGTTCCGCCGGTTAACCCGATTTTTACCCGTACTAAATATGAATCGGGTCGGATAATTTATCATTTTTTTGCCATTATCCATTTTCAACCCAAATCGTATCCGACCCGACCCGACCCGTTTCCGCTCCTGGTCCTTGTCAATGGCTAGAAAGTGACAGAACTATTACTACATGAAAAAGTTTCCTCTTTTTATTTACCTACTTCTCTATTTTTCAAGTATCAAGCTAATTATAATACATCAAATTAATTATAAACTAACAATGCACCGACTGGTTTGGCTTATGGAGTACTAATTGTTAAGTAGAAATAGAGCATATTAGGTCAGACCATATACTGATATTTGGCTAATATAAGGTTTTGAGGGCACGTGTCCATATCTTATCCATCTAATTAATTTAACCAAGATTTTGCATGGGGACATTATAATTTATACAACAACCAGTGGAGTCTAATTAAAGAAACATATTTTGTATAATAAAATTAGTAAATATTTTAACACAACATGCAAAATCGTGCACTCAAATGCTATCTAGCAAATTATTTTGGTCAAAGTCTATTTATCTCTCGAAAAATAATTGTTTAATTGAGAATAAACATTCAAGGAAAAAAAAGAAATTGGATCTATCTAGAGAGAATGAGCTGGAAATTAGAACAAAGAATCAAAATCACTCTGCCACGTGCCAACATCTGGTTTAAATCTAATTACCCATTCAATAAGTTATTTCCTTTATATTTTGTTCATTTAAATAAAGAAATTAAACATCTATGCTGCAAGTGGAGATATATACCATACTATTCATTTCTCTCTAGAAGAAGCATGCTATATACAATTGCCTACGAGCGCCGCATTCTAAGACTCGTGACTTCTTGATTACGAATCCATAATACTATAAATATTTGAGTTCAATGACTTGATATAAAAAGAAAATTTACACGATCAAGTTACCTAAAAAGTTAATTTATACATAATTTTTACATTAAGATGTTAACTGATAATTTAATAAAAATATACATAATTAATCTGCTATATATCTCGAACTATACTATAATGACAAGTATAATACCGTAAAAAATAACATCATGATTGTATATAACTTAAAGTCATACATATTATAATAATTATACTCAACAAAACTAATCCGAAAAAGTTCCATATGTAAGGGATCGTTCATTGCAAAGGAAAGAAATGTTTTTATTGTCTGTAGAAAATGATTTAACTTATAAACTGTAGTAATCGTTTGTTCGTGATTGTTATAGAGATATTTGACTGCACTATAATATTGTAAAAAACAAAAATCTCATTTATATAGAGTTTTTGAGATTTGAGAGCATGCTAATTTTAAACTCCTATCCTTTTCGGATACTTTAGCCTCTTGATGCGTGATTCATGACACGTCATCAGTCACCCTTTTTAGTGTTTTTTTCTAAAATGAAGGGAGTTTTCGCATAACTGATAAAGTTGATGTCATGTGACTAGAAGGTCAGGCTGTAAAAATAATTTCTTGCAAAAATATAAGGTAAAATTGCATAAAGTAGATTCTTATGGCCTGATCCTTCCCTAAATCCCGCATAACAAAAGCTTAATGCATCGGACTATTCTTACCTTTCTTTCAAGCAGGGGCGGATGCACCTTGGGGCAAGCGGTGTCATCCGACACCGCTTCGCCGAAAAAATTCACTAAATATGTGTAAATTATTAATATGTACAAAATAGATATTATTAAATATATAACAAGAACGCAACTTTACATATACTTCTTACTAGCTCTGCTGGTCAAGTGCTTCCTCTTTTTATAGAGGTCTTGGGTTCGAACTTAAGAAGCTTCCTGCTTAGTAATATTTTCTGCTAAAAACTTGTTTTTCTCCAAATATGTTCCATGGTAAGTTTTTTTACTATTTTTTTCTCGGGGGAAGTTGAAGTTGGTCCGAACACAAATTGTAAAGTCAAATAATGAAAGAGTTTTTAAGTGATTGCCTAGTGTTATATATAGAAAAGGTAGTATTTACTATTATGTGTAGCAAGAATATTCTGAATACATTTCAAAAAATGAAAACTTGTCGAGGAGAGTTGTAGTATTATACTTGATTTTTTTTAATAAGAATCAAATTTATATTATTTTTATGTGTATCGTGATAATAATTTATCTATTTGTTCACTTTATTAAACACGACCGCTTATGCAAATTCCTGCGTCCGGCCCTGCTTTCAAGAATATGCATGGAAATATTGTGAAGACATATATATGTGCATGATTCAGTTTTGTGGCGGTTTCTCATCTATCGTTTTTAGTTTGTTTTTCTAAAAGCGATAATGCCTTAATTGTAAATCAGTATTGTCAGATATTTTAGCAAAAAAATCGAGTTTCATAATTAAAGCACCAAAACGGAGCTATCTGTTGAACCCTTATAGGCTCAAACGACTATCACAGGTTTGCAGTGACAAACAGAAGTGATCCATCATAAATAATTAAGTACTACTTCGTAGGAGTATTATATATACCTGTAGTCCTGTACATACATGATAAGAAATCACAAGTCTTTCTATTTCCGTTATTATTACTTCTAACTTCTAAGAACTCAAAAGCAACTAAGAGTTCAATAAATGTACGTAATCCGTATAGATTTTTGTCTACATATAGATAGGGGTGTGCATTCGATTTATCGATTCGATTTTGACCCTTATCGATAATTGCTTATCGATTATCGATTTGTACATATGCTTATCGTTATCGTTTCAATAAGGTTTCGATTTTTTCGATTTCGATTTATCGATTTTTGGGGCTTATCGATTCGGTTATCGATTACACCAATAAGAAAATTTGCGGGATTCCACGAAACGTATATCGCTATAAACACGCCTAACTAATATGGATAAAAGAAGCTAAAATAAGACGAACACCGTTTATAAAATAAAAATTGTGTCAACAAGCACACGCAAGGAAACTAAAGTAAAGGATCAAATGTATGCCACCAAAACTCCAACGGTATAAAAAAAAATACATCATCAAGGCTAATTCTGTTTTTCATTAATTTGAATTTCATTCTCTTGAGTTTTAAATATGATCATTCGTTAAATGTGATATCCCTTGCTGAAACTACTAACCTTTAAACATGGAAGAAATTAAGAAAAATATTAAGAACTTTGTAATACATCACATTCTTTTACAAGTATATTATTTAAAATGGAGAACTTACATAGCAGCTAACTAACTCTAGCAAACATCGTCGGTGGAAGCTTCTTTGCCAAGATTAGTAAAATCTAATAAGAATATATATATATAAAAAAAATTTAAAAAAATAAAAATAAAAAATAAATAAAAAATAAAAAATAAAAATAAAAATAAAAAATAAAAAATAAAATAAGAATGTATATTAACAAGTCAGGCAATTAATATATTATTTAACTATTTTAAGCAATACAATAAAATTATGTTAGGGACTTAGGGTAAAGGAAATGGTATTATAAAATAAGGGTATATTTATCTTTTTAGTATATCTTATCGGTTTATCGATAAATCGATAAACCGATAAGCGAAAAGGATAAAATCGAAATCGAAATCGATAAATCGATAAGGAAAATTTTGAAATCGAAATCGAAATCGATAAATCGATAAACCGATATCGATAAACCGATAACAAATAATCGATTCGATTTATCGATAAACCGATTCGAATGCACACCCCTACATATAGATACTATGTTATTTTGAGCACTTTTCTGAATTACTAAAGAACTTAGTTCTTTACCTAATTCTTTAAGCGTAAATGGGATAAACAGTAAAATAAACACAATAATTTTATGTGAAAAGTTACCCGACTTAAATGTGCAAAAACCACGACCTACCACGTAGCATTTTATATAACTTCAACTTCACTAAAACAGATGAGCCAAACATATCGATTACAAGACCTGTGAATCAATGCACTCTCATTCTCCTACTTCAACTATTTGACTTACAAGTTACTCTAACTTGCAAACTCAAACAATTACTACAACTCACTTGTTATGTATAACACTTGATTACAACTCGATTTCCTAAAACACATTCACTAGCTGACTCAAGAAGAACACTAACACTAGTAATCGACTTGAGTGTTGAAAACATAGTTCCACGGTTGATGTGCAAAAGGATGACATCAACAATCCAAAAAGATAGTATTTAAGTTTCCTGGGCTCTGAAATCTTTTAGGAGCCCTATGCGTAGTCAACTTCTCATTTAATAGGACTCCAACAGTTCCAAGGGCTCCACAATTCTTGACCCATGTCTATCACTTATGCAAGCATATCTTCTTGGACAACGACCCTTATCATGTTAACAATCTTCTTCCAACGAACTCGGACTTGAGTAACTTTGTGAAAAAGTTACTGCATTGTAAGAACCTTCAACAACGACCTTGAAGACTTGGTTTTTGGAGCATTTCGTCAGCTACATTGAGGACACGTTTCTTAGAGCATATTTCCTTTTAACAAACTTTGATAATCATCAAAACCTCAATATCCAAAAAATTCCCGCTTTTTGATTATGATAAACTTTGTGCCCATAAAATCAGGTAATCATCTCATCAAACACACTGCGACCTAATCCATAGAAAGAACAAGTATACAACAAGTACATCAAGCACCCCCAACTCTTTCTTCCCCCTTTTGGCATCATCGGAAAAAAAAAAGACAAAAAGATGTTAGACAGTCCAAGCACAATTAATGCAAGATTCATGGATATTGAGGCTACAACACAAGCTCAAGAATTATCAAGACAAATAAGCCATGCTGATGATAAAACCATGTGAGAGGCGTTAAAATAGCATAAGAGGTCATTAAGTAGTGCAAATTAAGCCATGGCCTTGAATAAAAACATTAGATCAAAATAAATTGAAACATCCTCCAACCTACTCAGAACTAGAATAAGGAAAAAACACCATTGGGTTAATAAAATAGACTGAAGACATGGGGTAAGGGACCAGGATCAGGGGTGAGAGGAGGAGGGGGTCAAAGTTTTCACAAGGGCGGCAATATGTTGGTCATGGGCTTCTTCCTTTCTGAGTTCCTCCCTAAGTTTCCTGGTTTCTTTCCTCAACTCATCATTGTCTTCTAAGCTTAGCATTCTCAGCATATCCACACTTCTTCAGTAGTAACAACATCCATAACATCATTGTGATTCCCAAACTTCAGTTCAGGCAACGCAATGTTGAGCTTGACAAATAACTCAATTAGCATGAGCCATAATGCATAGCGTGCTTGGGCTTGGAAGTGTCTGTTGCCCTTGCCATGTGTTGAATCATCAGGCAACCTGTATCCAATAGTTCCATTACATCCATGTCAAGTAGGGTAGCTTCACGCCTCATCTCATATCTATACAGTATGCAGGAGTTCACCAAATGAAACAGAAGTTTGTGAAAAGGAGTCATGCCAGTCTTGTACACCTTCTGAGGAGAATACATCTCAAACATTTGAGAAAATTTCCTAGTAACTATAATGTATGTGTCCACATCATTGGTTATAGCTGGCCACTTCTTCTTCTTCTTCTTCTTCTTCTTCTTCTTCTTCTTCTTCTTCTTCTTCTTCTTCTTCTTCTTCTTCAGATAATTGTCAAATCCTAGGGAAGGTATGTTCAGTAGCAGCCCAAGTTCCTCAGCGTCAAACTCTATATCAAATCCCCTTACAGAACTCTTGACCACCTTGACATCGAATTGGAAGTTTGCATAAAACTCAACTACAACAGGACACACACAGGGGGAAATGGCTTAACAAACATATGTCTCCATTCTTGCAGTCAATCTTTTCATCCAGCAGGGCCATACCCTTCTCATCTATATTTGCAAGCATCTTCCATTCAACACTTTTTTATTCTTTAATTAAGTAAGCTTGTCAACCACAACAGGTATAGCCTTCTTCTTCTTTCCTTTACCGGCCTTCTTGGATGTCGCAGTTGCTCTGGTAAGTTTAACAACCTTCCTCTTTTTTGCTTGTTTCTTGGCCTACAGAGAAGGATCAGACTCATCCTCTTTATCCAGCTCAACTAGAAGTTCAGCAACAAGAGTTTGCTTTCTTAGTTTCTTGACACCTCTAGATTCCTTGCTGATCTGTTCATCAACAACCTTTCTTTTGCTTCTGGTGAGAGGAGTCCTAGTAGGAGGATCCACCTCTTTTCATGCTAGAAGAAATGATTTTGTATCTCTCACAAGTGTCTTCCTGCCCCTTTTTCCTACTTCAGACAAGGTCAAATCATCCCATCACTGCTGACCTGCTCATCTCTACCAAAATGAGTTAACGAAGTCCTAGGTTCTTCAGTCCTTTTCTCTCCACGAACTTCTTCTAAAGGGGCTATGACAGTGTTCTCAATAGCCGTAGAGCCTTCTGATTCCCCACTAGTATTTTCTTCCTCACTTTCAAGTTCAGTACCCTCACTTTCAAGTTCAGTACCCCCACTTTCACTTTCTTTTTGTTCTTTATCACCCTCACTCTTAGATTCACCTTCTCCCCCATTTCTTTTTCTTCTTCTCCGGAATCTCCCACTTGTTCACCTAATTGTTCTTCTACCTTACTTTCTTTTCCTCGCCTGATTCCTCCTCATTCTCACTCTTCTTCTCATCATTGTTATGAGCCATATCTTGATCCTGATGTTCTTTATGATTGGCTACTTCTCCTCTTTCTCCATTTACTTCTTCATCACCCTCATCCTCAGTCCAGCTGTAAGAGAGACCATCAGAATCCTCTTTATTCACTGGTTCTTTCTTACATTCCCCGTCAACCACAAATATAACATTTTTGGTGTCCATGATTTTCTCATGAGTTACAATTTCATTTTTTAAAGTAGTGTCCTCTACATGTGGTTTGTCACTCATAGGTGGAGCAATTTCTAAAGGTGTAACCTCAATAGCAGAAAGTAGAACACCAAGATTTGATGGAGGTAATTTTACCTGATCAGCTGTGATAGATGTAGATTCCCCCTGAGTCACAACTTCCTTAACCACTATTTCCCCATGAGCAGTAGCACGAATCACCACCCTGTCACTCTTTTACTGATTTCCTTGACACAACCTTGATCTTAGTAGCTTTGGAGGTGATTTTGGAAAGAGATATAGGTGCATGGGCAGTTGGTTTTGGAGATGAATGTTCAGCAGATATGGAAATTGTAGGTGTAACAGTGGAAGGGAACGATAGTGCAGGTGCAGTGGAGGGTATGGGTGGAGATGGAATAGGTGCGGGTGCAGATTCAGTGGATGATTTTTCACTCTTCTTAGGCCTCGATAATTTTGGGTTTTGCTTCAATCTTAGATAAAGAGTTTTCCTTAGAGGGAGTTTGGCTTGATTTAGTCACGGTGATGAGAGAACGAGGGAATTTTCTTTGGTTCTTACTTAGGGTTTGAGAGGAACGGTAAGGTCTAAGAGATGTATCACAAGAGGGATTTTAAAGAGGGTAGTCCTAATTTGAATAGAAGAAAGAGAGTAACTGAATTCGAGTTCTAACGGGACACTAATAATGGTTACTTTTGGTGTCCATGATTTTCTCATGAGTTACAATTTCATTTTTTAAAGTAGTATCCTCTACATATGGTTTGTCACTCATAGGTGGAACAATTTCTAAAGGTGTAACCTCAATAGCGGAAAGTAGAACACCAAGATTTGATGGAGGTAATTTTACCTGATCAGCTGTGATAGATGTAGATTCCCCCTGAGTCACAACTTTCTTAACCACTATTTCCCCATGAGCAGTAGCACGAATCACCACCCTGTCACTCTTTTACTGATTTCCTTGACACAACCTTGATCTTAGTAGCTTTGGAGGTGATTTTGGAAAGAGATAGAGGTGCATGGGCAGTTGGTTTTGGAGATGAATGTTCAGCAGATATGGAAATTGTAGGTGTAACAGTGGAAGGGAACGATAGTGCAGGTGCAGTGGAGGGTATGGGTGGAGATGGAATAGGTGCGGGTGCAGATTCAGTGGATGATTTTTCACTCTTCTTAGGCTTGGATATATTTGGGTTTTGCTTCAATCTTAGATAAAGAGTTTTCCTTAGAGGGAGTTTGGCTTGATTTAGTCACGGTGATGAGAGAACGAGGGAATTTTCTTTGGTTCTTACTTAGGGTTTGAGAGGAACGGTAAGGTCTAAGAGATGTATCACAATAGGGATTTTAAAGAGGGTAGTCCTGATTTGAATAGAAGAAAGAGAGTAACTGAATTCGAGTTCTAACGGGACACTAATAATGGTTACTTTTGGTGTCCATGATTTTCTCATGAGTTACAATTTCATTTTTTAAAGTAGTATCCTCTACATGTGGTTTGTCACTCATAGGTGGAACAATTTCTAAAGGTGTAACCTCAATAGCAGAAAGTAGAACACCAAGATTTGATGGAGGTAATTTTACCTGATCAGCTGTGATAGATGTAGATTCCCCTTGAGTCACAACTTTCTTAACCACTATTTCCCCATGAGCAGTAGCACGAATCACCACCCTGTCACTCTTTTACTGATTTCCTTGACACAACCTTGATCTTAGTAGCTTTGGAGGTGATTTTGGAAAGAGATATAGGTGCATGGGCAGTTGGTTTTGGAGATGAATGTTCAGCAGATATGGAAATTGTAGGTGTAACAGTGGAAGGGAACGATAGTGCAGGTGCAGTGGAGGGTATGGGTGGAGATGGAATAGGTGCGGGTGCAGATTCAGTGGATGATTTTTCACTCTTCTTAGGCTTGGATAATTTTGGGTTTTGCTTCAATCTTAGATAAAGATTTTTCCTTAGAGGGAGTTTGGCTTGATTTAGTCACGGTGATGAGAGAACGAGGGAATTTTCTTTGGTTCTTACTTAGGGTTTGAGAGGAACGGTAAGGTCTGAGAGATGTATCACAAGAGGGATTTTAAAGAGGGTAGTCCTGATTTGAATAGAAGAAAGAGAGTAACTGAATTCGAGTTCTAACGGGACACTAATAATGGTTACTTTTGACTACTAGACTTTTAGAAGTAATTAGACTCTAATTGCTCTAGGATTCACCCTTTATCCTTGACTTTGATAACAAATAGGAGTGATGCTAACATGATTAAAGTCTTAGTATAACAGTAATTTCTGTTATTAAGTCTCAGTAACTTAAGACAAGATGGCATGTACATGAGTCATAGAACCATCTCCTTAGCAACTCCTTAGTAATTTCTACAGTAAGCTTCAACACAAAAGTTTAATATCATAAGGCATAGTTATCAGATAGACTTTTTGAGGCGAGTGTGTGTGCTTAAGAAGAGCACGAGACTGAATCAAGCACATTATACTCGACCATCCACATCTAATTATAATTTTTTTCTAGCCAATCATTGGGGTTCAATTTTGTTGGAAGTATTAAATAATCCAGTTCCAGTCTATTTCTTTCAAAGTGGTCCCTACTCAGAGCCTTAGTGAAAATATCGGCAATTTGATCTTCAGTTTTACAAAAATTGATTGAGATATTTCCTTTTTCAACATTGTCTCTGAGAAAGTGATGTCTAATATCAATGTGGTTAGTTCTCTTATGTTGACAAGGATTTTTAGCAATGTTTGTGACACTGGTGTTATCACAGAAAATAGGAACAAAATCAACAAAAACACCACAGTCCCTTAGTTGTTGTCTTATCCACAGCAACTGAGCACATCAAGATGTTGCTGCCACATATTCTGCTTCAGCTGTAGATAAAGTCACTGAGTTCTGATTCTTTATTCCCCAAGACACCAGGAAAGAACCAAGAACGTGCTTTGTTCCTCAAGTTCTTTTCCTGTCAATGTGAAACCCTACATAGCCAGCATTAGCATAACCAACTAGATCAAATTTGTATCCTCTAGGATACCATAGACATAAATCAAGAGTCCCTTTAAGATATCTGAGTATTCTTTTGACAACCTTTAGATGAGACACTTTGGGATTTGCCTAAAATATTGCACACAATCCCACACTGAATAGAATATCAGGCTTGCTTGTTGTGAAATACAACAACAATCCAATCATTCCTTTATACAGCTGTTGCTCCACACTTTTCCCTTATCCATCAAGATTTAGCTTTGTTGTAATGGCAATAGGTGTATCTATTAACTAAGAAGAGTCCATGATGAATTTTTTCAATAGTTCTTTGATGTATTTCTGTTGATGGATCATGGTTACAGTATATGTTTGCTTGATTTGCTGCCCTAAGAAAAAGTTTAATTCACCCATCATACTCATTTCAAACTCATTCTCCATCATCTCAGCAAATTCCTTGCACATTCCTTCATTAGTAGCCCCAAAAGTAATACCATCCGCATAAAATGTCACAATAAGAAGATCTTTTCCTTTACTCCTCAAAGACAGTGTGTTATCCACCTTTCCTCTTGCAAAGTTATTGGTTAAGATGAATTTTGAGAAACTTTCATACTAAGATCTTGGAGCCTATTTCAGTCCATACAATGTCTTGTCTAACTTGAACATATATACAGGGAACTCTTCACTCCCAAATCCAGGAGGTTGTTTAACAAACACTTCTTCCTTCAGGTAATTGTTCAAGAATGCACTCTTCATATCCATCTGATACAATGTGAGCTACATGAGCAAAAACTATTAGCATTCTTATAGCTTCCATTCTGGCTATAGGAGCAAATGTCTCATCATAGTCAGTGTCTTCTTCTTGATTGTACCCCTGAACCATCAGTCAGACCTTGTTCCTTGTGATATTTTCTTTCTCATCCAACTTGTTTCTGAACACCCATCTGGTAACTATGATAGCTTTGTTCTTGGGTCTTCGCACTAGGTGCCAGACTTTGCTTCTTTCGGACTGGTTTAGCTCCTCTGGCATGGCTATAATCCAATTTGGATCCTTTAGGGCTTCCTTTATATTCTTAGGCTCAACCTATGAGGGGAATATTGTAAGTGCACATAGGTTTCTCAGAGATGACATGGTTTGCACTCTAGCATTAGGATAAGAGATGATGTTCTCAAGGGGGGTGATCTTTGATGCCTCCATGGTCTAACTTGCATGCCCAGAGATGGTTCAGCCAAGGAGTAACCCAAAGGACCAATGTCAGTAATTACATCTTTATCTTTCTGGGTAGCAGTCAGTGTAGTTCTCTCTTCTTCTTGTTTTTCCTGATCACTTTCAACTTCCTTATGATCTCCTAATCCATCTTTAAATCGTTGTTCAGGTTCTTTGGAGGTTCCTTCATCAGTGATCCCTATATCATAGTCTTCATCCTACAGACCTTGCTCAACCATGTTGTTAGATTCATCAAAAATAACATGAACGTTTTTTGCTACACACATAGTTCTTTTATTAAATACTTTGTAAGCTTTACTATGTGGTGAATAGCTCAGGAAAACTCTCTCATCACTTCTGTCATCAAACTTTATTAGAGCTTCTTTGCCATTATTGTGCACAAAATATTTGTACTCAAAGGCTTTTAGGTGAGTGATGTTGGGCGTCCTTCCTCGAAGTAACTCATAGGGAGTTTTGTCAAGAATGGGTCTGACCATGCATCTCTTTAGCAAGTAACAGACAATGTTGATTGCCTCAGCCCAAAAGCTCTTAGGCAGTCCACTGAATTAGCATGGTCTTGCGCATGTCTTCTAGAGATCTATTATTTATTTCCACAACACCATTTTGTTTTGGAGTTCTGGGTGCAGAGAAGTTATAATCGATGCCATGAGTGCTACAAAACTCAAGAAGTTTAGAGTTTTCAAATCAGTTCCATGGTCTGTTCTTGTAATTGAAACAACATGACCCAGTTTTTGTTGAATCATTCTGACAAACACACATGAAACATCAAGGGTGTCATAAAAAACAAGGTCCGTGTGTACCTAGAGAAATCATCAACAATGAAAAATACATACTTACTCCTCACTCTCATTGGTTTACATAGGTCTATATGAAGGAATTCTAGGGGTTTAGAAGTACTGACAACCCTTTTAGATTTAAAAGATGGCCTTACATGTTTCCCTTTGACACCAGCATCACACATTTTGTCTAATGTAAACTCAACTTTTGATAGTCCAAGGACCAAGTCCTTTGCTGCCAACTTGGTGAGTTGAGATAGACCGGCATGTCATAGTCTTCTATGCCATAAAAGTAGGTCGCCTTCCACTACACTTAAACATGTATGCTCACTCTGAGGAAGAGACATAACAAATATCTTGTAGACATTGTTATGTCTCTTACCTTCCAAAATAATGACATCAGTATCCAGCTTAGTTACAGTGCATATTTTGAAATTAAATTTTACCTCATTACCTTTATCACACATTTGAGAAATTCTAAGAAGAATGTTTAAGGCCCACTACATAGTACACATCTTTTATAGCATGAGAGAGTGGCTTACCAACATTACTAATACATGTTATTTTCCCTTTTCCTATTTCCAAATGATACACTCCCTCCTTGAAAGGTTGTCAGTGAGAGGAAAATTTTCTTTTCTCCATTCATATGTCATGAGCATCCACTGTCTCGATACCAGTCTTAATTATTTCCTCTCACTTTAGCCTGCACCAGAAATCATTAGTTAGTCTTGGGAACCCAGAAAAGCTTTGGTCCTTTTTTATTTGAAAAAGGATGAATCATATCTCTTCTTGCCTAGAAGAGAAGAAATTAACAGTTCTTTTCTTATTGACCTTAGTTTGGACAAAGGACTTGACTTTGGGTTCTTCTTCCTTCTTCACATTTTTTAAAAATTCCAAAGGTGTTCTTAAACAGAGCATAAATTAAAGTAGGACAAGTAGTTATTAATGTCCTACCTTCCCACAATGAGTGCACATCTTGTTATCAGGAATTCCTACATACTTTGGATCAAACCTAGGTACAAGTTTCCTATAGCCAATTCCTGATTTGTTAGTGCTGCAATTATTTAGCCAATTTAGTGCATATGAGGATCTATGCCACTTGCTTAGCCTAGATAGTTCATATTTTGCCTTTTCAAGATTTTCTTGCAATACTTTATTCCTACAGCCAGCATCATAAAGACTATCTTTAAGCTCTTTTAATTTATTTTTAAGAATATCGTGCAGATCACTCATTTTTCTTTTACCATGTGTATCAGGTAACTGCCCATTTTCAGACGTGAGCTCAAAAACCTGGTTCTCAAAATCTTTGACATTTTTCTTAAGATTTTTCTTTTAGGTGAAGTTTAATACATCAAAGGTTTCTTATTAATCAATCATTTCCAGCACTCAACCTATCCATCTCACTCATCGTGGTCACAATTATGGCCTTTAGATGTTTCTTAGACATAGCATGAATAGTTTCCTTCAAGTTAGAAATATTTACCTAGTTTGTTTCATCTTCAGCCTCTGAGTCGCTCATGGCCATCATCCCTATAACTTCTTCTTCTGTTTGACTTTCTTCAATTTTCATTAGTGCAATTTCAATATTTTCCTCTCCAAAATCAGGCTCCAAGGCCTCCATATATCATTAGGAGAGATGCAAGAGGACATCTTGTAGAGAACACTCCTTGGTAAACTTCTGTAGAGCTGATCCTTTGCTTTAGCATTTTTGTAAATCACCTGACGATCTTCAACATCATAATCCTCCTATCTCTTGTTACATTTGTTTCCTTCACTATCTATTATGGTGGGGATAATTGGTCCGTGATTGAAAATTATCCATAGGTTAAAGTCAGTAGCCTAAAGGAACGTTTGAATACGCATCTTCCATTCATCATAGTGGTGTCCATCAAATAGAGGAGATCTTCCAATGTGCATTTCTAGTTGTACCATGGGATTAGTCCCCACTGCATGGTGTGCATCTATCACAACACAAAGACTTGTGGCCTCGTCCTCTTTCTCTTCCTCTATATCACTTCCACTGTACTCATATGCTGCTAGAAAAGCCTATTTCATGGCTTCAATGAATACCTTGCCTAGGATTTTGCCTTTGTTTAGACCTTTCTCTTTCATTTTTTCCTTTTGCTCCTTTTCAACTCTTTCTTTCTTCCATTCAATTTCTTGAACTGGGCAATCTTTGACCATATGGTCTAGCTTGTTGCACTTGTAGCACCCATCGTATGAAGCTTTGTCAATCTGCTTAGGTTTGCCAGTGTTTTCCCTCTTAGGTGATTTTGGAGTTTTTCATGAACCTCTTGAACTTAGCAAACATTTCTAGGTCGAGTTCATCATTGTCAGATTTATCTTCTTCGGATGCCTTAAGAACCAAGGTCTTATCCCTTATTTGTTCTTCCTTGCGCAGTTCCAGCTTTCTCATCTCATGAGTCTTTAAGTTTCCAATCAATTCATCCAGTGAGATCTTATCCAACTCATTTACTTCCTGAATGGATGAGACTTTTGATTTCCATGAAGCTGGAAGAATCCTTAGAACCTTGCTAACCAACTCTTCTGAAGTGAATACCTTTCTAAGTGATTTCAGTTCATTTGTTATTATAGTAAACTTAGTCATCATCTCCTAGTGGGGTTCAGACTGCTTCATGGAGAGGAGCTCATAGTTCCTCATAAGCAGTTCAATCCCTTATCTATTCACTTGGTTTGTTCCTTCATAAGCATTTTGAAGTGCATCCTAGCTCTCCTTTGCATTAGAGCATGCAAATATCCCGTTGTACTCATCAGGTTCAAGTCCACAGATGAGGATCTCCCTTGGCCTTTGCATTCTTCTCTATCATCCTGAAATCTGCTGCCACAATTTTTGAGGGGTCTTTAGGAACAATTTTGTTTTGCCCATTTTGTTTACTGGGAGTTAGTGGGCCTCGATTCACTATAGTTCATAGTTCATAGTCATCAACTGTCAAGAAATCTTCCATTCTTGCTTTCTACCAACTGTAGTATTATCCATTGAGCAGAGGTAGTGTAGTAGTTGATTTTCCTTCATTAATCCCAGGTGGGACACTCATTTTGCTTCCAATATCTCTCTAGGTGTTAACCGCGTGTGTGAGAACCTGCTCTGATACCAATTGTTATTTTGAGTGCCTTTCTGAATTACTAAGAAACTTGGTTCTTTACCTTATTGCTTAAGCATTAGCAGGATAAAGAGTAAAATAAATAAAGCAATTTTACATGAAAAATCACCCGGCTCAAAAGTGAAAAAACCACGGCCTACCACGAGGATTTTAACTTCAATGTCACTAAACAAATGAGCCGTCGATTACAAGACCTTGAATCAATTGTCACACCCCAAAATCGAGGGACGAGACCGGCGCCTAACCGGGTGAACCAAATCAAGCGGACCTGGATTGCCTTTCCTGCCCAACGTATTACCCCGCATTCATAACATGCATTATTTCGTGTGCGTTAGCCAATTTTAGTTTCAAAGTACATTTTACAACATATCTCCATTTTTTTCCTCTTTTAGCATTTCAACGATTGATATTCAAACATACATAATACATACATAACTTTCCAACATGATCCACGGTTCCGAGTACGTACTATTACTACCCAAAAATACATATATACACCCACATCATGTCTACGGAGCCTCTACGAATACTAGGGATTTTTACATAACTTCCGGTAATAAGGCCCCAGCTATACCTTTAAAACATAAGCAAAAGAGGGTGGTATAATCCACACACGACCCCGAGGAGAAGAGGGGATCACCACAACTGTTGAAGAGATGAAGGGGAGGTACCACTAATGGCGGGCTGAGCTACCTGCTATGGGACCACCTACATCCATATAAAAGATGTAGCGCCCCCGGCAAAAGGGACGTTAGTACTGTGGAATAGTACTAGTATGTATGAACAAACTTTATCCCAAGTACAATCAACCAATACACAGACCAACAATTTCATAACACCACCACCAATAATTTCATCACAACAGCAACAACAACAAAGTACTAGTATGTATGAACAAACTTTATCCCAAGTACAATCAACCAATACACAGATAAGAAAAAGGACAGCATTAGGACAAACAATCAAAACACACAGAAAGAGACAATCAAAGTCAACAATTTTACAATCTCTCCTTTTTCCCTTTCCAACACCACCATATTTACAAATTTCATCAATCTCATATCAATAGTGATAATGATCACATTTCCACCCTTATTACCTCGGCCACCCTTATCACCACAACCCACACCTTATTACTTCGTGTTGCGGCGTGCAACCCGACCCTGCCTGGCAATTATTTTTCCAACCTTATCACCACAACCCACACCTTATTACTTCGTGTTGCGGTGCGCAACCCGACCCCGCCTGACAATTTATATTTCAAAAATAACAACACCAACAATTTCATCACAAGGGCTTTTCTTTCAAGGATCACAATTTCAACAACAAGGGCCTTACTTTCAAGGATCACAATTTCAACAACAACACCAAACAATTTCATCACAAGGGCTTTCCTTTTCAAGGATCACAATTTCAACAACAACACCAAACAATTGCATCACATGGGCCTTCCTTTCAAGGATCACAAATTCACATTTATCAATTCATTTACTTGGGCTCAAAGCACCCCAAACTTTCATCAAGCAGCAATTTATGCACAAGGTGTTTCCATAACCCTTCAACTTATTTACAATGCTTCATATCAATAACTTTAAAAAACTACCATCTTTTCACATGATAAAGTGGGCATGCCAAGTCACAATTCAAAATCTCATCTAACACAGTGGGGTAGCAATCAACTAGACAATCAATTCACATATTTCCATATAAGTACACATACCGTATGCTTACCACAACAAGAGGGATTTTACAAAGGTTAAAGTTAGCCATACATACCTCAAAGAGCTTTTCCTTAAGTTTAGACAATACACCAACACCTCTAGCCATAACAATCTATAAGGAGATAGCGGAAATCGATTAATAATTAGGAAGATTACCCATGGTGTAACTCTCTTAGGAATTTCATCAAACACCTAACATGTGAAGTAGACTGCAAGATTTAGAAATGGTAATTCCTTCTTCCCTCAACCAATTTTAACATGAACTACCCAAATTAGTTCTTTAACATCACATACTACAACTTAGTCCCACATGCATGGCCTATTTCTAACCCCCACCACATATTTGAACCCTTAACCTCTTGCATGGAATTTTTGGAAGTAGGACTTACCCGGATGGAGGACAATCTATGATTATCTTTCTTGATTCTTGAAGACTTGAGCAAGATTTGGATGATTATGAAGTTAGCCCCTTCTTTCTCTCTCTATTTGCTCTCATATCTCTCTAAAATCAGTAGAAAATTACCCCAAATGAAGCCCCTAAACCTATTTATGAAAATGGGGTCGGGTTATAAAAATAGAAAAAATAAGTCTCCGAAACAGGGTCTGCGATCGCAGAATGGACCGCAGAACAAACATGCGGGCCGCAGAGTGCATCGCAAAGATGCTGTCCAAAACTGGGCTACACTGGCCCAGTTTGCGACGTATCTGCGATCGCAGAGTCAACATGCGACATGAAATGCGATCGCAGATTTGACACAGGGTCGCATTTTTCCAGCCTTCGGTAATTTGACCATAACTTTGCGTAGGAATATCCAAATGACAAACGGTTGGAAGCGTTGTAAACTAGACTCGATGACCTTTCATTTAATAGGTTATTCATCACATAATACTTTATAAATAATTATATATGCTCCTTCAAAGTGTGTACTAGTGCAAATACCTTTGGAATTTTAGCCTATTATGGAATTCTCCCATTTGGCCTAGCCTTAGGCTTCCCCTTGGACCTTACATTACTTATTATATGACTCATACACTTATCCACCACATCCAATTCATTTACATTATAATTAAAGCACATACAATATTACAATTAGTCTACCTGGCACCCCGAATCCTATATTGCTTAGCAAAAATTTTCCGGGGCCTTACATTCTCCCCCGCTTAGGATCATTCGTCCTCGAATGAGAGGTAGAGCCTGACCCAAACATCTAACACAACATATTTCTTTTCTATCCTACCTCAAGCCCATAAATTTTGACTGACTCCCAAATTTTTCAGAAATTTCGACAGCATCTCCTTTGTAACTAAGCCTATCCACCTGTCAGAGAACTACCAAAACCATCTTTAAAACTCATCAATAACTCGACAAAGCACCACAATGTATACACCCATAGCACTAATCTCAACATCACAAGAACCACATTACCATAAAGACACCTGAACATGGACTACACATGTTTAGATCATAACACCTATATGGTACCCTTCAAGTCAAAAATAATTGATATACAATCAAGTAAAAGTATTATCCTTCCATGACACTTTCAGCCTTCAAGGTGGCCTCCTCGACTTACAAGCTTTGCCATAACACATTCACGGAATCAACTCCCAAACATACATAACAAAGATGACAGATAGACACCTCGCATGAGTTAACTATTCATTAACTTTACCTTTAATGACTTCCACTGTACAATTTACATTCCACCGGACATTACAATTCATGGTAACAACAACAGCCCACAATTCCATCACATGGCATCATACCATCAAGAATATCATTTCATAGTAACCAAACAATCATGTGTTCATAATAGTCCCTACCAGCCATTAATGTAATCACGAAGGTGTTCATCAACAAGAATATAATTTCATTTCAATCAACAATCCATATGAAGTCAAGCCACGATGATTCTTGCCAATAATGCATCATATAGGATATTACCATGATCATATAGTTCAATCAAATCAATTCACACCCTTCTTTTATCACTACCTTCTTAGACATAAACATATGAAAACACAAAGTACATGAGGAACAGTTACGGGGAACATCATACTCCTAGTGCAACCTAATGGGGAAAATGCTCTTATGTACCCTTCATTATCAATTCACATAACATCTATAGGGGAAAATTTTGAGAATAACCGGTTTACCCTCCTGAATTCTAAATCTCTATGCGAACACCCAAACTAAACTCGTGGTGACCTTCATGATTTCTCTAAGATGTGCTATAATAAATTGACCATAGAATTACCTACTGAATATATGTGATCACAAGGTGACTTTGACACATTTGAACTTTCAATACCAAAATAGACCAAATACAGTGAGGAGCAACGGAGTTCAAGATTGGGCTGGGATTATTCAGGAATCCATTAATGTGCTGAGCAGAGTATTTTATGAGGTTATATTCTAAGAGACACGATGATATATATTAAAGATGCCGACATGGTTTAATCCAGGTGACTACATCAATTATCAGATAAGTGAAGCATAGTGGTAACTATTATTCTTAGATAAGGTGGATACCATGCATGTGAACTTGAGACTTTAAAGAACTGATCAAGTAGGATACACCAATTGTGTCTCTGAGTGTAAGGTAAATAGTTGAGCTCAAATGGTAAGACTCTTGCAATATGGGTGTGATTGAGGCCGCAAATGAAATACATGGAATTTGATTTCACTCCTAACAATAAGCGACACAAGGACTCTATGCCACAAGCGCGTGAGGATGGAAAAGAAGTCATCTACTTATGAGGTTATCATAATTTGAATAATCTACCCCTTCCCAATGCGGTGGAATGCCAGAGGTAGCAAACTTTCCCATACATGACCATGACGTTATCAATACTCCTAGAAGCCGAGTGAGCATAAAGTCACATAACCTCATCAAATCCGACCCATTTAAGACCTTTGACAAGGGGACACACTTTGATTCGAAGTCATGGCAATTTAAGCTTGAACTTTAAGGAAAATCATTACTTTTGGAACCCATGAGACATGCCCTCGTAGCCCTAGAAAATCATCAACGATGGCGAGAAAGTACTCGAAATCATTACGAGCTAGTGTAGAATAAGGCCTCGAAGTGACCATATGAATAATTATGAAAGGGTGAGAAGTCTTGATGCACTTATCGGAGAAGAGTAACCCAAGTTACCTAGTCACATGGACAAGCAGAGCAGGTAGATGATCGTTTAGGAGAAAATCTCACAAGGAGTGCGAGCAATATCTTTTTATCATAACAAAAGGAACATACCCCGACCCTCGATGCCATAAGGCATAAAATTAGATTCACAAGGAGAGTTACCAGATGAAAATAGATAGTAAGGCAGCACAACTAAGAACACCATTTGGAATCAACAAGCTTAAACAGAGTTGAAGACATTTAGAAGTCTGTAGTAAAGGGGAAATTTGCCCACTCCCAGGGCGCTTGTAGAGTACATAAAAGTGAGGTTAATTAAATCAGATCATATAGTTGGATAACTAGTTGAGAAATTGAGATAATATCGCATTGAAGATTACGGGTAAACAACACATGATGCAAGACAAATGAAAAGAAAGTGAGAGAGCTTATAGAAGTGACCTTTACATTGTAACCACTAGGAAAGGTGATAATATAAGGGATTACGAGGACCTTTACATTTTTGAAAGAAGATCTCCGCATATAGTCACATGATGTATAGCTCCAAAATATAAAAAAATCCACTTATGTTTAACAACTATGCTTCTCAATGAAGCACTACAACACACTTCTACACAACCAGTTATTACTAACCAAATTGGGAGATGCTATAAGGCTTGGCCGATAGGAAGGCTTGACATATGAATGTGTTACTAGGTGTGTTTCTCCTTGGTGAACCCCAAAACTAAAAGGTGAGAGTTCGACTGGGAAGAGGATTGTTAGATTAGCACATGCATAGATGGGTCAGAAATTGCGACATTCTATCAACCCTTGATGAACTTGAAGTGAAGTGGGAACCCATGTAATTTGTGGCATTTATTAATCCATTGACCGTATATCTAGAAGTTTTTTAAAATTAGAGCTTCTCTTTCTGGTTCATAGTTCAACCTTTAACGATAGTGCTTCTAAGGGAATATGATTGAGAAGGGATAGTATAACCAATAGTAAATGAAGCAGGCTCGTAGTTAAAGTAAGAGGATGGATTGACTTGCCCCCGCCACCTATAATCCCATATCCTTATTAGTTATGTCAGAATACTGAAAACCCCATTAATATCAGAGGACCAAAAACTAGTTAACTAGAAAATAAAGTATTGTTACATCTATCCCATTTTCTAGATTCAGCGGAATTGGTACAGAATTAGGGTGGATCATCATTGATAAAAGAAATTGTATTTCTAGATACCAAGGACACAATTATGTTGTTCCTTCGGCCCTTAAGATTGGAACTGAGGAATGGGTCAACAACTAGAGGAAAGCCGGGTATGTCGGATGAACTAACAAAAAGGGAACTTGCGGTTTTAAGAGTAACTCAAGAGCTTCACGGCTAGTGGAGCCACTACAAACATAAAAAATCAGCTGGATTCGTAGCAACATGGAGCCTTAACATAGAACGACACTTAAACAAGTATTATGCAATCCAAAGGAGGAGCGAAAATGCTCGTCTTCCTTATAACCAAAAGAAGAACAACCTTCAAGAATAAGATGAGCAACAAGAATAAGTAGCACGATCCAGCTACATGGAGGCTCAACGAACCCTAGCTTCGATGGAGATTTAATAATGTTTAAAAGTAAGTGAGTAGACCAAATTCAAAAAATAACTTGTCAGAGAAGAGGGAGACTCTCGCCAAGCAATTAAAAATTTAGCAGATTCCGACCACTAGGCCAAAATGAAAGCCTCAACAAAGATAGAGCGAGGGCACTACCATACTAGATATGATGATGAAACAAAGCAAGATATTCACTTATATCAACATTCAGATTGAAGCAGAAATCCGAAGAAAAGGGCCAAGAAAAGATATCTTTTTATTTTGTGCGAACATATGATAATGGTTCATCCTTTCATTCGATGAAAAATTCTTCGGGTATAGTCCCTTGTTAGAGTTTAGAAAGGCATGTTGGAAATGGTAATTATATAGCTACAACTCAATTCAAGGACATGATCATAAAGCTCGATATCATAAAAGATTGCATATAAGAAATTTTGTGGTAGAGTGAATTCAAGAAATATTGGATCTCGTTCAAAGAGTAGGTGCATGCAATGGTTTGTGACTCTACATTTATTAAGGCCATGCCTATGAAAGTTCTTCAATATGGATGTACATATACAATCAAGAGTACGTTGGTACCATACCGATATACTATAGGGTCTGGTGGTACAGGGACATCAATAGGGATAATGGCACTCCCCTCTTAGCGATAGGTTCTACCAATCCCTCCACAACTCAATAAATTCTCCTAACAAGCCCTTGGGCAGTCCCTTCGGACTCAATGGTGGGATCATTCCCTCCTCATGGCTTCAAACACGCGGATTATGGTATCATGATTACTCATTTTGAGAGTAAGGCTTGGAGAGAAAACTAACTCCCTAACTTGAGCTCTATCGCACGATTGGAGTATCAAACAAGGGTGAAATTCCTAAATGTCCATGTAGCCCCCTAATTATAGATGTGGTCGACAACACACCGATAAGAAAGGCTCTACTAGACACGGCTCCGAGACATCCTAGGACACTTTTAAAACCTTAGGCTCTGATACCAAGTTTGTCACGCCCCAAAATCGAGGGACGAGACCGGCGCCTAACCTGGTGAACCCAGTCAAGCGGACCTGGATTGCCTTTCCTGCCCAACGTATCACCCCGCGTTCATAACATGAATTATTTCGTGTGAGTTAGCCAATTTTAGTTTCAAAGTACATTTTACAACATATCTCCATTTGTTTCCTCTTTTAACATTTCAATAGTTGATATTCAAACATACATAATACATACATAACTTTCCAACATGATCCACGATTCCGAGTACGTACTATTACTACCCAAAAATACATATACACACCCACATCATGTCTACAGATCCTCTACGAATACTAGGGATTTTTACATAACTTGCTGGTAACAAGGCCCCAGCTATACCTTTAAAACATAAGCAAAAGAGGGTGGTATAATCCACACACGGCCCCCAGGGAGAAGAGGGGCTCACCACAACTGCTGAAGAGATGAAGGGGAGGTACCACTAATGGCGGGCTAAGCTACATGCTATGGGACCACCTATATCCATATAAAAGATGTAGCGCCTCCGGCAAAACGGATGTTAGTACTGTGGAATAGTACTAGTATGTATGAACAAACTTTATCCCAAGTACAATCAACTAATACACAGATAAGAAAAAGGACAGTAATAGGACCAACAGTTTCATAACACCACCACCAATAATTTCATCACAACAACAACAACAACAAAGTACTAGTATGTATGAACAAACTTTATCCCAGGTACAATCAACCAATACACAGATAAGAAAAAGGACAGCATTAGGACCAACAATCAAAACACACGAAAAGAGACAATCAAAGTCAACAATTTTACAATCTCTCATTTTTCCCTTTCCAACACCACCATATTCACAATTTCATCAATTTCATATCAATAGTGATAATGATCACATTTCCACCCTTATTACCTCGGCCACCCTTATCACCACAACCCACACCTTATTACTTCGTGTTGCGGCGTGCAACCCGACCCCGCCTGACAATTTTTTTCCCAACCTTATCACCACAAACCACACCTTATTACTTCGTGTTGCGGCGCGCAACCCGACCCCGCCTGACAATTTTTTTCCCAACCTTATCACCACAAACCACACCTTATTACTTCGTGTTGCGGCGCGCAACCCGACCCCGCCTGACAATTTATATTTCAAAAACAACAACACCAACAATTTCATCACAAGGGCTTTCCTTTCAAGGATCATGATTTCAACAACAAGGGCCTTACTTTCAAGGATCACAATTTCAACAACAACACCAAACAATTTCATCACAAGGGCTTTCCTTTCAAGGATCACAATTTCAACACCAACACCAAACGGTTGGAAGAGTTGTAAACTAGACTCGATGACCTTTCATTTGATAGGTTATTAATCACATAATACTTTATACATAATTAGATATGCTCCTTCAAAGTGTGTACTAGTGCAAATACCTTTGGAATTTTAGCCTATTATGAAATTCTCCCATTTGGCCTAGCCTTAGGGTTCCCCTTGGACCTCACATTACTTATTATATGACTCATACACTTATACACCACATCAAATTCACTTACATTATAATTAAAGCACATACAATATTACAATTAGTCTACCTGGCACCCCGAATCCTATATTGCTTAGCAAAAATTTTCCGGGGCCTTACTTCAATACCTTCCAATTCTCCTACTTCGACTATTTGACTTACAAATTACTCCAACTTCCAAACTCAAATAATTACTACAACTCATTGATTATGTGTAACACTTGATTACAATTTGATTTCCTAAAATACATTCACTAACTGACTCAAGAAGAACGCTAACACTAGTGATCGACTTAAGTGTTGAAAATGTAGTTCCATGGTTGATGTGCAAAAGGATGGTCTCAGCAGTCCAAAAGATAGTATTTATTTTCTTGGGATCGGAGATCTTTTAGGAGTCCTATGCGTAGTAAGCTTTTCATTTAATGAGACTCCTACAGTTCCAAGGACTCTACATTTCTTGTGACTCTTGTTTATAACGTATGCAAGCATATCTTCTTGGACAACGTTCCTTATCATGTTAGCAGTCCTCTTCCAACGAACTCAGACTTGAGTAACTTTGTGAAAAAGTTACTGCCCTGTAAAAACCTTCAACAAGGACCTTGAGGACCTGGTTCTTAGAGCATTTCATCAACTACAATTGAGGACCTGGTTCTTAGAGCATTTCATCTAAATAAACTTTATTAATAATCAAAACGTCAATACTTAACATATTAGTTCATATTCACTAAACACTAAGAATAGGAGTAAACATGTTCTGAATTATTAAAATTTCTAAGAACTAATGTAAATAGCCGTCGACCCAACAGCTTAAACTAAAAATGGCTGGTGCTATATAATATATGTATAATTAGTGTTATATATATATATATATATATATATATATATATATATATACACACACACACACGCTAGACTATTTTAGTATGTTGGATTGATAATTATTTACCTCGAAATACGAGTAACAATTAAACTTGTAATATAATTATAAGGATACGTGATATGATTTAATGCCAATTGATAAATGACTGATTGAATAAATGAATTAAACGATTAAAATAAATCAAACCAGTGCCGTTTGCAAGTTGTCGACCTCGATTTGGAATAAGCTTGAGATAAAGCGTTAAGAACGACAAGAACAATTAGAGCAATAGGACAGTAGGAAATTGTAAGCAAGTAAAAGAGCAGAGTATTATTATTTCTCAGTATTAATGAACATGGTTCCTCTTTATATAGTAGAGGAATCCTAAATAAGGTATAACTCTAATTCCGGAAACAAAATACATGATTGATATCAATAACCGTTAAGAGTTATGTCAGTCCCGAGATTCCCGCCGAGATTTGTGGTCTATTGCGTATATCTCGTTATTCCGTTACTCGATGTCGATCTTGCCTAATCTCGATCCTTCAGTCTCCGTATTCTTTGAGATCGAGCTTGCTACAATATGGACTTAAGCTTAGAAACTCTTAACTCCCCAATTCTTCTCATATTTCTCTCATAGCCGCCAATTATGCCACCGTTTCTTCAACCAGAGCCACTAATTTCATACCTTTCTTCCACCTTTTACAAATATACAAATGGCGAATACCTCCAAGACTATGCTGCAAAAGGAGAAAGCTTCATCTTCTTCTTCCTGGTCGGCCGGTGCTAAGACGCCGGTAGAACCGGACCCCCGTGAATACGTTCCTGGACTCTCAAATCTGACTTTAAAGTCGAGAACCCCTCATCGGTTCCGGGTCGGTGCGAACACGTGTCATTGTGCATGTGTTCGATTACTGAGGGTAATGTCGAGGCCATGAAGACGGACTGCAAATGGGGTTCAGGGGTAGTGGTACGAATTCCCTCCCCTGAAGAGAGTATCACCACGCACGTGAAAGGGTTCTTAAGTTTTTACACTTACCCCTTCACACTGGGTCCCATCAACCCGGTGATTTTTGACTTCTGCAGGAGGTACGAAGTCACCCTCGGACAACTCCATCCTTCACTTTTGTGCATAGTTATCATGTTTTTCTTCTTCTCCAACAAGGCTGGGGGGTTGGAGTTCACTTTGAAACATCTCATTCGGTTGTACAGACCTCGACTCTATCGAGGGCTAATTAAGCTTCACTGTCGAGCAACAAAGACTCTATTCTCGAGCATTGACGAGGATAAAGATCGAGGCTAGATGAGCCGATTTATAAGAGTGAGGACCTGTGGCATAATACCGAAGGAAAATATGTCGTTCCCTGAGGAGTGGAATTCCAAGCGTAAGTGAATTTTTATTCTTTGACTTTTGTGTTTATTTTGATTTTGCCTAAAATTTCTATTTAATCACGTAGTTGTCCCTTGTATTCCTAAGGTGGTGCCCGATTTTAAAGGCTGGATCCAAAAGCTCGCCTCTACTTTGACTCGTGCTGAACGGGCGTGGAGGGATTTGTCCAAGGGCAGGTGGGAGGCCAAGAACCATGGTAAGGATATCTTTTTACATATTCCGAAGTAATTGCATGCTTTCTTCATTACTAACCTTTCCTCATGCAGGCCTGACCAAAGATGCCATTCTGAGGCCTTTGAGTGAAGGAGGCGAATCCAAGTCCCTGGCTCAGAGGCCGGAAAAGGATAAGAAGAGAAAGGATCTCTCGTAATCCGAGGTTTCCAAACCCAAACCTTGAAGGGTGAGGAGAAAAACAGTCGGTCTCTCAGCGGACATGGTCCAAAAGTTGAGAGACCAGGATGAGGAAAAAGAAGAAGACACCTCGGCGTTGATAGTTCGCCCTCGGAAGGCCGCCGCGGTCGCCTCACATTCAGATCTTCCACCCACTATAACCGAGCCTCGCATCGAGGAGGCTTCGAAGAAAAGTTCGGGGGTGAACCCCAGGTCTTCTGAGGTCGAGGTAATTTCTCGATCATCAACTTCTACACTGGGCGGGGCCGGTTCCGAAAGTCAGAAGATTGGATAGAGCGCCCCGAGCGATTCGCTCAGGGCCATGACAATGCTCAATTGCCTTCAATGCCGGTCTTTTCTAAAGAAGCAATAAGGGAGGACCAAAGGCTGAAACCCCCTGAGGTCGGTGGAGGCTCTAGCGCAGGTGATCCTTTCCGGGATTGCTTCGTGGGGGTCGATGACGCCTCTAATAGTACTGATGCTTCGATCTTTATGGCGGAAGCCCAACATCTTTTTACCAAGGTAAGTGCCAGTTGATTTTTTGGTTATTCTTCTTCGCCTTTTTCTTCACAAATCTAACTTGTGTTTCCTTTTTGTATAGGCCTCTACCAAATTCCGAGCTGACCTTAGTCAGTGTGAAGCCGAAATACAAAGGGTCTCGGAAGAGAGAAATGCCCTGAAGATACTTTGTGGCCAAAGGGACGAGTTCATAAAGGATCTTCAAGCGAACCTAGCCAAGATTCATGAAGAGGAGGACGAGCTAGACAAGCAGGTAACCACCCTTCTGATAAATTATGGAATCAACTCGATTGTGGAAGTTAATACTTCGATATCTCAGTTGCGGCAGAAGGTGGAGAAGATCGAGCTTCTCCGGGGAGAGGTTGATCAGGTCAAGGCCGACTGCGATTACTGGAAAGGGAGAATGGACCGCCTTGCTGCGGAAAAGGAGGAAACATTGGCCAAACTATCTTCGATTGAGGCCCAACTCCGAAGCCTTGGAGAGAAAAGTTTGCTCATGCCAAGAGGGTCGAAGAACTCGAAGTCGAGCTTGCTGAGGCCAGGGCGGAGACCGAGAAGACCACAGTCATGGCAGACAAGTTCATTTCCATGTACCGGGCCGATGCTGAAGCTGTTCAAACACAGCTAAGGGAGGCTTCTGACTGGGAGCAGTGGCATAGTGATTTTGCAAAGTGCCAATCCCGGAGGGGAACCTTCGAGGAAATTTATGCTCGAGGTTTTGACCTCTCCGAGGAAATTGATCGGCCCAAAGAGCTCGAGACCGAAGCCAGGCAGCTCATCTCTTCCGATGATGATGATGATGATGACGACACAGAGGGCAGCCGAGGCGGGTCCGAAAGTGGAGAAGATGGAGATGAGGACGCTGAAGAAAATGCCCTGGAGAAGTTGCTCGGGAGGAAGACGGTCTCGATGGGTCTAGCCTCGATCGTAGTTAGATTCTAACTTCTTTTATTTTCTCTTTTGTAAGGCTTTGACTGGCCTCCTGTACATATTTTTGATATAATAAAAATTTCTCTTTGATGCCTTCGCATGTTTTTGTATTCATCGAAATCGTTGAAATTTTTTACTGTTGTGATTTTACTATCTTCGACTCGTAACCAAAGTAAATCCTTAAGATTTTGGACCCTTAAGTTTTTGGGTTATACAACGGTAAATTCCTGAAATCTAAATTGGTTCAAGACCTTATCCCGGGGTTGTCTCGGTTGAGTCGGTAGATGTGTCATCTTTGATATCCAAGTTCGAATGAATCTTGAACTTGGGATAAAGTAAACCCTTAGTTTTTTACCAAACGATTGTTAAGTTTTCCGAGCTTACAACAATATACCCTTTAGGTGAATCTTCGAGCTATAATTGACATTTGTTTGAGCTCGGAATATTGGAACCCTTGGGTTCAAATCGAGCGAGAATGAGGTCTTGAAATTTAATTGTATTGGCCCTTAGGCTCTTTATGTCGGCCCTTAGGCTCTTTATATTGGTCCTTAGGCTCTTTATATTATCCCTTAGGCTCTTTAGATCGGGCCAATTCGGCCTCTAAAAATGACTATTATTTTTCCCTTTTCGGCTAAAAGACTTAGTGAAAATTTCTTATGCCTTAGAATATGTTTTTTATTACACCCATTGGGTTTTTCGAGGGTTCGATGATCGGAACCCTATTTTTCTAAAGGCTTAGTGAAAATTTCTTATGCCTTAGCATATGTCTTTTATTATACCCATTGGATTTTTCGAGGGTTCGATGATCGGAACCTTATTTTTGTTTTTGTGCCTTAATGCGTTTGTGTTAAGATATTTTGATACCCCTTAAGGTTTTTCCGAAGGCTGATATTATCAAAGCCTTAAAATTATTCGAGGGATGATTTTATCGAAGCCCTTTTTTATTTCTTTGCTGAGGGTAGCCTTATTTAATCGGTTATTCTAAGTATTTGAAGGCCTTTTGTTTATAGCGGAAATCGGACGTCTCCGAGCCGCATTATTTTGGTCGTGGCCTTTAATGTGGCAGTAGCCTTCCGGTATGTCTTTTGGACTTATTTTCCGATAATTCGAAATGTTAGTTCCTGAGTATGGTGGCGTTGGCCTATATATCGAGGGGTTCCTCTTTGAGGTCTTATAATTTTGAACTTAGATAGCTCGAGTGTGCAGTCCCCGAGTGTTCGAGGTATGCTTGTACTTGGCCCTTGAGCCATTTTTCACAAGTGTTAGTTTTGCACAATGGATCAGAATCATAAGTACATGGCTCGTATAGTAGAAAATTTACTTTGAAACATGAGATGTTTGAGAAAAGAGAATGCTTTTTTGAATAATTTATACATGCGTACATGTTTTGTTGTCGGGACTCGGCTTATCTATATGGACACGATTCATATGACCATTTGTCCCATTACAAAATTTTCCTATCGAGACCCATTGATACTAGGTACATTTCGTGAACATATAACATCCGAGGGTGATGCCCCCCAGTATTCGAGGTTGATTGCAAAGAAGCCTTGGATACTGTTGAATTATCCTCAAGTAGAACATAATTGTTGCCTCATCACAAACCTTGCCAGAAAAACCCGTTTGGGATAAAATTTGGTCTAAGGGAAAAAGAGTGCAACAAGTACTTTAAAACCCGAGGTCTCGATTTCTTGGAACGACTTCCTGCAATGAGTTAGTTTCGAATATTTAAGTAAATGAAAGAAAAGAGAAAGTCATACCTTGGCAATAGTACCGCTTAAGGAGTGATATGTTCCAGTTATTCGACAATGGTTCACCGTTTATTGTTCCGAGTTTGTAAGATCCTTTTCCGACTATGTCGAGGATTTGGTAGGGTCCTTCCCAGTTAGGACCGAGTTTCCATTCGTTAGGATCTCGAGTGTTGATGGTGACTTTTCATAGGACTAAGTCCCCTACTTTGAAGTGTCAAAGGTTGGTCCTTCTGTTGTAGTACCTCTCAATTCTTTGCTTTTGTGCAGCCAATCGAATGAGTGAAGCATCTCGTCTTCCATCCAATAACTTGAGACTAGTATTCATGGCCTCGTGGTTCGATTCCTCTGTTGCATATCGAAACCTAGCGCCGGGTTCTCCCACTCCAACTGGTATCAAGGCTTCAAAGCCATAAACTAAGGAAAACGTGGTTGATCTTGTACTAGACTTCGACGTTGTCCGATAAGCCCATAGGACCTCGAGCAATTTTTCTCTCCACTTCCCTTTGGCTTCGTTTAGCCTTTTCTTCAAGTTTTGGATGATAGTCTTGTTTGTTGATTCGGCCTGATCGTTCCCACTCGGGTGATACGGTGTCGAGAGAATTTTATTTATTTAGTGATCTTCAAGGAATTTTGTTACTTTGCTACCGATGAATTGTTTTCCATTATCACATACTATTTTCGCGGGTATCCCGAATCGTCATGCGATGTGATCCCATATAAAATCAATCACTTCCTTTTCCCTAACTTTTTCGAAGTCCTGTGCTTCAACCCATTTAGAGAAATAGTCAGTCATAAATAATATGAACTTTGCTTTACCTGGGGCCGATGGCAGAGGAACGACGATGTCCATTCCCCATTTTATGAATGACCATGGGGATATGACCAAGTGGAGTTGTTCGTCAGGCTGGTGGATCATTGGTGCAAACCTTTGACATTTATCGCATCTTCGAACGAATTCCTTAGAGTCTTTTTCCATGCTATCCCAATAATATCCTGCTATGATGAACTTTCGAACTAGTGACTCAGCACCAGAATGGTTCCCACAAGTGCCTTCACAGATTTCTCGCAGAACATAGCCAGTATCTCCCGGTCCCAAGCATACTGCTAATGGACTATCGAACGTTCTCTTGTATAATGTTCCATATTCGTCTAATGTGAATCGAGTGGCTTTAGTCTGTAAGGCCCTCGATTCTTTGGGATCCGATGGTAACTTCCTATTCTTCAAATATTCAATGTATTTGTTTCTCCAGTCCCAGGTTAATCTTGTTGAATTTATTTCAGCATGTCCTTCCTCGATTACAGATCTTGAGAGTTGGACGACAGTCCTCGAGTTGATCTCATCTTTTTCGACTGATTACCCCGAATTGGCAAGTGCATCGGCCTCAGTATTTTGTTCTCGAGGTATATGTTGTAGAGTCCACTCTTTGAACCGGTGCAAGGTTACCTGCAATTTGTCTGAGTACCTTTGCATCCTGTCCTCTCAAACTTCGAAGGTTTCGTTTACCTGGTTAACTACCAGTAGGGAGTCGCATTTAACTTCGACGACTTTCGCTCCCAAGCTTTTAGCTAGCTCGAGACCTGCAATCATAGCCTCATACTTGGCCTCGTTGTTAGTCAATTTGGTAGTTTTAATTGATTGTCTAATAATATTGCCCGTGGGCGGTTTCAAAATAATGCTGAGCCCGGACCCTTTTATATTCAAGGCTCCGTCCGTGAAGAGGGTCCATACCCCCGATGATGTACTCGATTTTAGTATAAGTTCCCTTTCCACTTCGGGTACGAGGGTTGGCGCAAATTCGGCCACGAAGTCTGCTAAAATTTGAGACTTGTAGCCGTTTGGGGTTGATATTCGATATCGTACCCGCCACGTTCGACGGCCCATTTGACCAATTGGCCTGATAGTTCGGGCTTGTGCAAAACATTTCGGAGTGGATAGATGGTTACCACACATATGGGGTGACATTAGAAATATGGCTTTAATTTTCTAGATGTGCTTATTAATGCAAGTGCCAATTTCTCTAAGTGTGGATACCTAGTTTTAGCATCTCCTAAGGTTCGACTTACGTAATAAACAGGAAACTGCGTACCTTGCTCTTCTCGAACTAGTACACCACTTACCGCTATCTCGGATACTGCCAAGTATAGGCACAACTTCTCGTCTGCCTTTAGAGTGTGGAGCACAGGTGGGCTTGATAAGTATCATTTCAATTCCTCCAATGCTTGTTGGCATTCCGGGGTTCATGCAAAATCATTCTTCTTTTTTAGTAAAGAAAAGAACATGTGGCTTCGGTATGATGACCGCGAAATGGATCGACCCAAGGCATATATCCGTCTGGTTAGCCTTTGTACGACTTTCACACTATCTACGATGGTGATATCCTCGATGGCCTTAATCTTATCGGAGTTAATTTTGATCCCCCGATTTGATACCATGAAGCCGAGGAATTTGCCCGAGCTGACCTGAAAGCACATTTTTCGGGGTTAAGTTTCATGTTGTACTTCCTCAAGATTCCGAATGTCTCATGCAAATGAGTTAAGTGGTCCTCTAAGCATAGGGACTTACCTAACATATCGTCAATGTAAACTTCCATTGATTTACCTATCTGTTCTTTGAACATTTTGTTAACTAGGCGTTGGTATGTAGCTCCTGCATTTTTAGCCCGAAGGGCATTACATTGTAACAATAAGTTCCAAACTTAGAGATAAAGGAAGTCTTTTCCTAGTCTTCTGGGTCCATCTGGATTTGATTGTACCCAGAATAGGCGTCGAGAAAGGTAAGGATCTCGTGGCCGGCCGTGGCATCGATCATGCGATCGATGTTAGGCAGTGGAAAAGAGTCTTTCGGACATGCTTTGTTCAAGTCCTTATAGTCTACACACTTTCTAAGTTTGTTCCCCTTTTTGGGGACTACGACTATATTAGCTAGCCATTCGGGATATTTTACTTCCCGAATGGATCCTATTTTGAGAAGTTTGGTTACCTCCTCCTTTATGAAGGTGTGTTTTACCTCGGACTGAGGTCTTCTCTTTTGCTTTATCGTTCTGAACTTGGGATCCAGGCTCAGCCGATGAGTTGTTATCTCCAGTGGGATTCCTTTCATGTTTAAGTGGGACCACGCAAAGCAATCCATGTTATCAATAAGAAATTGGATGAGGTTTTTCCTGAGTTCGGGGGTCAACCCCGTTCCCAGGTATACCTTTCATTCGGGTACATACTCGATCAGTATCACCTGTTCCAGCTCCTCGACCGTTGACTTGGTTTCATCTGATTCTTCGGGAACGATGAAAGTTCAAGGGGTGAGAAAATCCCCATCTTCTTCTTCGATTACCTGTTTCTCCGATTGGGTCGAGGCTGGGGACGGTGATTGCTATTTGGCCGCCTGCTTATCTTTGATGCTCGATTTTTCTGAGGTCGAAGGTGTTGATATCGGCGTCACCCTGTCGAGTGTAAACATTTTCTTTGAGGAATGTTGTTCCCCGTAAACTATTTTCACACCATCCACTGTTGGAAACTTCATCATTTGGTGAAGGGTCAATCGTACTGCCCTCATGTTGTGGATCTAGGGCCTTCCGATCAGTGCATTATATCTCATGTCGCCTTCGATGACATGAAATTTTGTGTCTTGGATGGTCCCGTCCACGTTTACTGGTAGGATTATCTCCCATTTCGTTGTTTCACTTGCCATGTTGAAGCCGTTTAGGACTCGAGATGCAGGTACAATTTGGTCCAACAAGCCGAGCTGCTCTACGACCCTCGATGTGATTATGTTTGCTTAGCTACCTGGATCCACTAGAACACGTTTAACTTGAATTTTATTTAACAAAATAGAAATTACCAGGACGACGTTGTGCGGCTGAGAGATGCATTCTGCTTCTTCGTCATTGAAAGATAGAGTGACTTTGGGCACATAGTCTCGAGTCCGTTTTTCTCAGGTGATCTCTCTGAAGTGATTTTTGGCTCGATCACTGAGGAATTCTCGAAGATGGCCTTCATTGAACAATAGAGCTACCTCCTCCCTCATTTGTCTCCAGTCTTCAGTCGTATGGTCATGTGTGCCATGATACTTACACAATTAGTTTGGGTTTCTCTGAGAAGGATAGGTTTGTATATGTCTGGGCCACCTAGTGTCTTTGATCCTTCGGATAGCCAATACAATCCACGATGCATCAACACTAAAAATATACTTTGACCGAGGTGCTTCTGTGGGATCTGTGTATTTGTCGAAGCCAGTTTTACTCAAAAGTCCCCGAGAGTTCTGCCCTCGGTCACCCCTTCGATCATTCCGGGCGGAATTGTGTCCCGGATGGTTATTCCTTCGATCTGAAACATATGGCTGATACTGATCCTTATTCGGCCTTTATTCCCTATCAACATCTCTTTGATTTTTACCCGTCGACCGGTTTGGTTGTACCGAACCTGAAGGGGCTCCCAGCTGGTCATCCTCGACCCTAATCTCTGATTGATATCGGTTGTGAACATCTGCTCAAGTCGCAACCGGGTACTCTATTAAATTCTTCTTCAACTGGCATGATGCGATCGAACTCCGCTCGTTTAATACTTGGGTGAAAGCTTGAACAGCCCAATCGTCGGTAACTGATGGTAATTCTATATGTTCCATTTGGAATCGAGATACGAACTCTCTTAGCATCTCGTTATCCCTCTGCTTCACTTTGAAGATGTCTGTTTTTCTCGTTGCAACTTTTATGGCCCCAACATATGCTTTTACAAACGAATTTGCTAACATGGAGAACGAATCGATAGAATTCGGCGGCAAGTTGTGATACCAAATCATATCTCCCTACAGGGTTTCCCCGAACTTCTTCTGTAATACAGACTCTATTTCGGCATCCTCCAAATCGTTTCCCTTAATGACGCACGTGTAGGAAGTGATGCGATCATTTGGGTCAGAGGTCCCGTTGTATTTAGGTATAACAGGCATACGGAACTTCTTTGGGATGGGTTTCAGAGCCTCAATTGGAGGGAATGATTTTTGCACAAACTCTTTGGAGTCCATTCCTTTTAAGATTGGTGGTGCTCCCGGTATTTGATCAACTTGAGAGTTATAAGTTTCCACCTTCTTGTCATTGGCCTCAATTTTCTTTTCTCCCGATTCTATTCTCTTAGTAAGCTCCTCGAGCATCCTCATTATAGCAGGTTCGGTTGTCGAAGTATTATCACTCAATCTTTCAGGCACTGGCTCGGTGCGGCGAGTAACCTCTTGTTCGACCCTATTTGGTGCCCTGTGCTGATTTTGCAACTGAGCAATGACGTTTTGTTGGGCTTGCAGCATGTCAAATATTACCCGGAGACTGAATCCTTCGTCTCCTTTGCCCTGTGTACCTCGACTGTCAATTCGACCCTCTCTACGTACGCTTCCTTCGGATCCCCACCTAAATCTGCATTCAAAGCGACATGAGAACTGACATCGACCGAATTGACGGGCGGTGCTCCTCCGAGGTCGGCCTTTGGCACCTCGATTCCTGGAGTGATAACATTCTCATTCTCTCCATGGAGTCCGAGGCCGTTGTCACCATGTGTAGCTGTATTTTGTGAGTTTTGACATGATTTAATTCTGAAAATAAAATTCTTGACAAGAAACAAGTGTAAAATAATGTGTTATACCAGAATTAGCACTGAGCAATCATTATTATCCTTAGCCCCACGGTGGGCGCCAAACTGTCTACCTCGAAATACAAGTAACAATTAAACTTGTAATGTGGTTATAAGGATACGTGATCTGATTCGATGCCAATTGATAAATGACTGAATGAATAAATAAATTAAACGATTAAAATAAATCAAACCAATGCTGTTTGCAGTTGTCGACCTCGATTTGGAATAAGCTCGAGATCAAGCGTTAAGAACGACAAGAACAATTAGAGCAATTGGACAGTAGGAAATTGTAAGCAAGTAAAAGAGCAGAGTATTATTATTTCTCAGTAATCGTGTATGTGATTCCTATGATGGTTACAAATGAACATGGTTCCTCTTTATATAGTAGAGGAATCCTAAATAAGGTATAACTCTAATTCCGGAAACAAAATACATGATTGATATCAATAACCGTTAAGGGTTCTGTCAGTCCCGATATTCCCGCCGAGATTTGTGATCGATTGCGGATATCTCGTTATTCCGTTACTCGATGTCGATCTTGCTCGATCTCGATCCTTCAGTCTCCGTATTCTTCGAGCTCGAGCTTGAGCTTGCTTCGATATGGACTTAATCTCGAGGCAGACCCTCGAGCCCATAAAATCGGGCGTGGTCGCTTTTAACCGTATACAGTAACTATTTAGGTTAATTCATAGGGTTCGTAGTAAAGACTTTGTTTACCCCGCTCCTCCCCCGCCAAATGTTGAATTAAAAAGCTTTTTTTTTTATATTTTAAGGGCAAAGATTACGTTTAGGCCGTGTCAAAAACTATTTACATTCTATAGTCGCAACATATATATATATATATATATATATATATATATATATATATATATATATATTCGACTATTATTTTAAGAGCTACTATATACAATGTCATTTTTTCATATTTTAAGATCAAAATTTTGTGCTGACCTTTTAGCCAAACTGCTAATTAGGAAAAGCAAATTTTAAATAATTTTATTTCAAGCACAAGCTAAGTTTTATCAACCTAATAATCGCACTTGAAACGGTAAGTCAATTTTTTGTTATGAATTATCAGTCAAATTCCCTTCATGATCCTATTAAACATGTCTCTCACTCACATTCAGTTACTCGCTCACTGACTTGATGTGATTAACTTAATTAGGAAAATTAATACAAGAAAAAATGGCTTTTAATGACCGGAAAAATGGAGTCCATAAAAGTCAAATTTTTGGTCCCTAGTAGTTATCAAATAATACATCCACGCACATCCTTATTCTTATCATAAATTTGTGAAAGTGTCATAGCATTATCTTGATAATAAAATATATAAATTGATTAGTCTCACAGAAGACAGTTAAGTTCATTCTTATGACAGTACGTAGCTCGTTTACAACCACCCATAATTATGTGTAGGAATGAAGAGAAGGGATATGCTTTATAATAAAATGTCTTCATCGACATAGCTGTTTTTGTTGCAACTACATATCCCTATTTATTGTGCTAACACAGCTGAGAAATTTGTACAATATTTTCATGCAGACGCACCAACAACTTAGCTTTATACCTTTAATTAAACTGTTCTACTGCTCACCTGTGACACTGTTTCTTCAATTATTAGTATTTGATAATTAGTTTAATTTATATCTTGAAAGGGGGCAAGAATAACAATTTAATGTAGCTTTAAATTTCTAGGTTTCTCTTGGAACAGGTGTGAGCTTGGCAATAAATTGTGGTTTCAAACTAGGATAGGAGAAAAGAAAAGAATTCCAGTAAATTGACGGCCAAAGTAAGAGTACTTAGCCATGGCCTGATTAAGCAAAGTGATAACAGAATATTCATATATGCTTACTCTAAAAACGGATAACAATTGAATTTATATGTGATTTTAAGAACACGTGATATCACTTGGTACAAACTGAGAAAATATGCAAATTGATATTGAAATTGACTCTAAAGAAAAATAAAGCAAACCAGATGAGATGTGTAGCTTTGGCCCTCAAGCTAAGTTACCCTCTAACCAAATGGATAAGCAAGTGAATTATGAGCAGAGTAACAAAGTATTGAGAACTTTAAAAAAAAGAGTAGTATATTGCTTTGTATTGCGTGAACATGATCTCTTTACAAATGATTAGACCCCCTTTATATAGTAGGGGAGTCTTACTTATGGTACAATTCTAAATACAATAAGAAATCCCATGATTGGCTAATTAATCGGCATCATCTTGATACGTGCTGAGATTTCCGCCGTGATCCTTGCTCGATTACGGATATTTCGGCTTACCGTTATTTGACTAGGTAAACTTTTATCGGTCTTGCTCGATCTCCGTTCTGCTTGGTCTCGATCTTGGCTGATCTTGACCTTGGTCGGTCTCTGAATTACGGGCTCAACAATATAACTCCGCACTGAGGCTCGATATAACACAAGGCCGAACCGTGCCTATCATGATCCAACCTCGATTAGTCATAAGAAGGGCAAACTTGTTCTGACCGTATAGAGATAGTCCCCTCGTTTCTTGGAAAGAAGGTGATGAGAAACGACATGAATTTCAGAACTCTGTCTCAATAGATAATGACATCAGTGACGAGCCCGATCATGACGTAAGCAGTGAAACGTCCCGTCGGTCTAGTTACCAAGGCATTAAATGCCTGTCAGGTGCTGGTCGGCCACTACCGGTTCTGAACCATCGCCTCCCACCTATAAGAACCTCAATCCTTTCTTATTCAAACTTTTACAATCAACGCTTTTTTTTCTCATGCTTTCAAAGAATCCCTTTACTTCATAATTTCCATACCCAAATTTCTTGAAATCTAATCAACAGCATATTGTCCTTACTATTTTCCTTACTGTTCATAAATGGCTAAAACTTCTAAAAGTGTGCCGCAAAAAAGGCTGCTTCTTCATCACGGCCCGCTGGCGATGAGGTTGCGGTGGAGCCCCACCCTGAGGAATTTGTTCCGACAGGGTGCCCAACCGTAACTGACTTCAAAATAGAGAAGACCCCCTTGGGTGCAAGGCCGATGCAAGCCGATGTCGAGGTATATATGCACCATCACCAAGGACATCCTTAGAAAGGTCAAGGAGGAGTGAAACTGGGTGAACAAAGATGTGGTCGTTCCTTCTCCTGAGGAATCGATCACCACCTACGTAGAGGGGTATCTAAGTGTTTACATTTACCCCTTTACGTTTAGTCCCTTAGACCTCATAATCATCGCCTTCTGCAAAAGATACAATGTCACCCTAGGCCAAATCCACCCTTTGTTCTATAGAATAGCCATTCTCCTTCGTTTCTTCACGAGCAAGATGTTTAAACAAAGAATTAGATCCTTTGACCAAAGCTATTTTTAGGATGAACGCGAGTTACTGATAATCAAGGAAATAATATTAAGTGAAGAAGAATAAGTAAATGACGATAGTAAGATGCTAAGAAAAGTAAAGTGTATTCTATTCGAAATTTAGATGTCCCTTACAAGTTATATTCTCTTCCCTTATATAGGGAATTTCTTAATATAACGTCTATCTCTTGCAATGATCACTCATTAATGACTAATTATTACATTAATGGGGCGTTACAAAGGATAACCGTAACTGTTGCATGAAGGTTGTGTAACGTGTGAGTCATTAATGGTGGATCCCTGAATCTGCCCGTAGCTCTGCCCGGATTCGCTCTGACCGTGTCTCTTCCCTGTCTCAATCAGGTTGAGTTTCTCGTAGCTGATTACCCCGAAGGTTTATTGATCCGTACCTTTCTGCTCCGTGCCTCTTTATAGAATCATGTACAACTATCACATTTTCCTTGGTCTACGTAGCTGGCTTAGTTGTCAAGAATCATCTTACGTGTGAAACTCTTTTTTACCAATACAGATAGTCCCCCCACTACCATTTATTTATCGATTAATATTTGGTAAGTGGATACGCATTTATGGCGGGAATATTTTTCCGCCACTTTATCTCGAAATATTGTATCCTTTTCTGAACATAGGTGTCGGTTGTCACTTCCATTTAATGCTCAAACCACGTGTCCTTCCGGATTGGTTTTACAGTTACTCGGCGCCTTTTAGGGCTTTTTCCGGCTGCGTCAGTCACGAAGTGACACCTTCAATTATGACTTTTCTCATCATTGTTTTTTTCCCATGTTTGACGGTTGTCTTCAAGTATAAATACCTCTCTTCTTTTCTTTACTTTCACGAAACGCTTTATAACTTGTCTCTTTTATTTGTAAAGAATTCCTTCTTGCCTTCGTAAGTATGTCTTCCTCTAACCAACCTGATAGAGTTATAGATGTTGAAGGATTAACCCCTTCTTCTGCTCCAACCCGGAGTCGGAGAGGTGGTAGATTAAGGAGCTTAGGTGTTACTCCTTCGAGAGGCTCTTCTTCTTCCCAGATTACTTCTCCTCCATCTTCTAGGTCTTTAGTTTCTCCAAGAGCTAGGGCTTCCAGGCCTTCATCTAGGGGTAGAGATCATCATGGACCTTTACGTGAACCACGAGTAGACGAAATCATTCCTGCTGAGTTTACCTTTACTAGATAGTCAAGTCCTTGTAGATCAATCGTTATCTCTTGATAGTGTTGATAGGTACCCTACCCTTATCACTGAAGGTCAGATTTCCCTTGTTCGCAGGGAATGTTTTTGGAGGTCTGATTTCCCTGTCTATATTCCGAATAGCAACCAAAGAATAACGTCTTACAAGATGGGGTATTCTTTTGTTTATACGTACCCTTTTACTTTAGGATTTAGACCTCCTATCGATCCAGTCATCATTGACTTCTACCGTTTCTTCAGAATTTGCTTAGGACAGGTTGGTCCTCTTGTGTGGCAGGTTGTTGCGTGTCTCAGATGCTTAGCTACTTCATCCTAGGTTCCATTTACTTTTAACCATCTTATTCATCTTTATTCTCCTGCCTTATTTCGTCAAGGGATTTTTACTCTAGCTGCTAGGAGTAAAAGAGTGTTGGTAACCCCTGGAGATGATAATGACAGAGGTTGGTACCTCCGGTATGTTGCTGTGCCCACTGCTGGTTTAGTGGGCGAGGAAAATCTTCCCTTCCCTGAGAAGTGGAATCGTGCACGTGAGTACATTTTAGCTCACATTTGTTATTTTTCTTCTTTTTGCATGAAGTGTTTTACTAACACCGTATCTGTTTCTTCTTCCTTCAGCAATCATGGGTACTGTTGAGAATGTCTCCAGTATCCGTGATTGGGTAGAAAAATTGTTGTCGGTTAATCCCTTGGAATAAAGGTCTTGGAAGTACTTCTCTGGGAAGTACGGTTGGAAAGTAAAGACACACGGTAAGTGAAGCTTTGGTTTCCGCTCATTTCCTTACTCGAGCCTATTTTCCTCTTTCGCTTAACCTTTTTCCTTTTGATAGGGTTTCCCGCTCGTAGGGTGTATTCTGCGTCCATTCCGAAAATGTCTCTGGCTCAGGCCCAAGAAATTATTGCTGGTTCTTCTTCCTCGAAGAGGAAGGTTAGTGAGTCTCAAACCTTAGAAGAATAAGAAGAAGAAGAAGAGGGGGGGCATTTTGGTGCACAGGTCACGAAGAAGGAGGGTGATTTCGGACGATGAGTCTTCACCCGTGGATGTGACTTCCGTGCCTGAAGTCATACCCTTTACCTCTGAAGATGCTTCTCCCTCTTTCGTACATGAGTCTGTGGATCACTTGTTCCGCGAAGGCTTTGGCCCCTCTATTGATGAAGTCCCTTTGGCTGTTTTTCCCGCTTCTTCCAGAGAAGCTCTTTCGTCTGCTCCTGCTATTTCTTCCGCTCCCTTGGCTATTACTACTCTCGTTGCTGCCTTGCCTGTGTCTCTTTTACTCCCTCAAGTTTTCGTGCCTATTACTTCTTCTGCTTCACAATTTTCATTATCCGTGGCTCCTTTACCTCAGCCTGCTTCCGTGCCTCCTCCTGTTAGAGAAGTAAGGTCTTCTAGCAGGGAGATGAGGCAAGTGCTAATTGAGGTTCCGGCTGATGGAAGCCTTTTAAGAAATCTGGCCAACCCGAAGTGTGGCTGAAGCCTTTGATTGGCCCAACAGAGAGGACTAAGCTTGATAGGCATAGCGCCCTTACATGGGCTAACGAAGTCGTTCATTCCTCTTTGAAGGTAAAATGCGTTGTCTCTCATTTCATTTTTGTACATGAAATCTATCGTATCTAATTGATTTCCTTTTTTGTAGACCAATCTTATAGGCATATAACTATGAAGAGGATTTCTAACATTGAGCAAGAGCTAAAGGAGTGGCATGCTGAAGATGGGAATTGGAAGGGGCAATATGAAAGCCTGAGGCTCGACATGGAAGCCTTAGAAGAACACAAGTGTACCTTGGAGCGGCAGTTGAGAGTCGTGGCTGCGGAATTGGCAGTGGAGAAGGCTTCCTCTAACCAAGCGGACAAAGACAAGAGCATTCTTGAGTCTTCGTATGCCGGACTCAGGAGGATCTTTTCAATGCTTTAGATAAAGTTCAATCTCTGGAGGAGTCGATTGTACCTTTGAGGGCTTCCCATGAAGCTGCTGAAGCTGAGAAGGACGGGCTAAGAGCTGAGCTTGAAGTATGGGAGAGAGATTATGATGCTCTCGAAGAGGCGGCTGCCGTCGATGTTAGTTGGGCATACATGAATTCTCGCCTTGACACATTGACGGAAATAAGTCGGGAAGATTTTGATCTTGACGCTGAAATTGCTAAAATCAAGGAAGCCATGGAGAAGGATCAACAAGATCAGACTCTCTCTTCACCTGAAGGTGAGACTTTTGCTGCTCACGCCTCTTCGTCTCAAGTTGTTCCTGCTCCTGCTGCCCGTGAAGACGTCACTCCTCCTCCTCAAGAAGATTAAGTTGTTGATTCACCCCTTTTTTTTTATTTGATTGGTGGTTACCCCCAGCTCTATCGGGGGTAGATTTGGACCTTTTAAAGTCCCAACTGACAACTTAGGGGCACCTTACTGTATAAATTATACGCGGCTAAGTACTAGTTAGTACTTAGTTCTTACTTAGCCGCTCTTTTTGAATATATGCAAGTATGACTTTTCTGCTTTGAGTTTTTGTTTCACTTNTTTACATGTGTTTGATTATCGTCTAAAACTCATGTTGCAACTGTTTTTATTTAACAGATTTGATATACACTTGTATTTCGTAACTGTTTTTCATATGTAATAGTTTTTTCGAGTTAATACAAGGGAACAACTGTTTTCGTTCATAACAGGTTTTATAAAGATTGGGGTTTTCACCCGCAACTATTTTTGTTGATAACAGTTTTTAATAAGTACGAGGGAAATGCTTTTACATCCGTAACTGTTTTATTTGATAACAGTTTTCTAAGCAAATACAAGGATTTTGATCTTTCATCCGTAACTGTTTTATTTGATAATAGTTTTCTATATGAGTACAAAGATTTTGTAACTGTTTTTAATCACAACAGTTTTTGAATGAGTACAATGATGATGATCTTTTACCCCTAACTGTTTTTTGGTTACAACAGTTTTGAATAAGTATAAAGATGTGCATTTCTTCCTCGTGGCTAATATTTTGCCTTTCAACCCCAATATTGTTCGAAGGTTTTTTGAATTAGGCTTTGCATTTGAGTTTTCAGCTCTTTCAATTCTGCTCGTATCACTTGACTTGTTGGGTAGATGGATCTTCAGGCTCGAGCTTTGACTTTCTGATAGTCTTCTTTGCTTCGTCTTAGCCTTCCATACTGTATAGTCCCCCAAGTGTTTGAGCTTTGAAGAATGAAATCTTGAGCACTTGACTATTCCTTCCTTGTGGTCCTTTTCCTGAAAAGGAAAAACGTGCGGGACTCGAAGGTATATAATTTTAGATGATGGCTGCTTAACCCTTTAAAACGTCCATCATAAAGTGTAACCCTAGACCGGGAATTGTGTTACTTCCTCGCGTCTTTGCAGGTCTAATATCATCATCTGGTGATGGGTTAGCTTTATGCCTATCATCTAAAAAAGTTAGTAAAATTTTAAATGTTCAAAATAAAATTGAACGTGTGATACCTGACTGGGGGTACTTCTTTTCCTTAGAAGTAGTACTTCTTTAAGTGGATGGCATTCCAACTTGTCGGTAGGATTCTGCCGTCCATAGCTTCCAGCTCATAGGCGCCCTTTCCAGCTATGCCTCGGACTTTGTAGGGTCCTTCCCAATTTGGGTTCAACTTTCCTGCGCCTGCTTCTTTCGTTGATTTGAAAGACTTTTTTGAGGACAAAGTCCCCAATCTTGAAGTATCTGAGATGAGCTTTACGGTTGTAATAACGCTCTATGATTTGTTTTTGAGTTGCCATTTGTATTAGCGTTGCTTCCCATCGTGGTTCAAGCAGATCTAGATTAGTCCTCAATTCGTCGTTGTTTGTTTCCTCTGTGGCTGTTATAAACCTTATGCTTGGTTCGCCAATTTCCATAGGTATTAAGGCTTCTGAGCCATAGACAAGTGCGAACAAAGTTCCTCCCTTGGCTATTTTTGAAGTTGTTCTGTATGCCCATAGTACCACTGGTAACTCATCAGGCCAATTTTCTTTGGCTTTATCTAGCCTCTTCTTCAGGTTGTTGATGATGATTTTATTCGTTGATTCTGCTTGACCGTTAGCCACGGGGTGGTATGGCGTTGAAGTGATACGTTTGATTTGCCAGCTTTCGAAGAATTCTGTGATTTGTGAGTCTATGAACTGTGGGCCATTATCACACACGATCTCCTTTGGTATACCAAAGCGGCATATTATGTTTCGCCATAAGAAGCTTTTAACTTCCTTTTCTCGCACCTGTTTGAATGCTTCTGCCTCTACCCATTCTGTAAAATAGTCGGTTAGCACGAGTATAAACCGTACCTGTCTTTTAGCTGGGGGAAGAGGTCCTACTATGTCCATACCCCATTTCATGAAGAGCCATGGGGATATAATTGGATGCAATAATTCCATTGGTCGATGCATGTTATTGGCGAAGCTTTGGCATCTGTCGCATTTGGATACGAAGTTCTAGACCTCTTCTTCCATCTTAGGCCAATAATACCCTGCTCTGATTAGGGTTTTTACCAAGGATCTCACCCCTGAGTGATTTCCACAGTGTCCTTCATGGACTTTTTTCATCACGAACTACGTTTGATTAGGTCCGAGGCATTTAACTAGGGGCCCTCCGAACATCTTGCGATATAATGTATTGCGAATGAGGCAGTACCGTGTAGCTTTACGGCAGAGTGCTTGATCTATTTTATTGTCTTCAGGTACGGTACCATTCTGCAAAAACTTAGAATTTCATTTCTCAAATCCCAAGTTAAATTGTTGAAAGTTACCTCATTTCTGTCCTGGCCGATCGCTGAATGGAATAAATGAACGACAATTGCATTGTCTTTGTTTGTTACTTCCATGACTGCTGCGAGGTTAGCTAATGCATCTGCCTCCGCATTTTCTTCTCTAGGTATTTGTATTACCTTCTATATTTTGAATTGTCTTACGAGCTCTCGTGCCTTTTCCAGGTACTGTTGCATCTGAGTCTCTCGAGCGATGTAAGTCCCCTACATTTGATTCACTACCAGTTGGGAGTCGCTGTTGATTACAATTTTCTCTATTGAGAGCTCTTGTGCGAGTTCTAGTCCTGCAATGACAGCTTTGTACTCTGCTTCGTTGTTAGTTGTAGGATAACATTTAATAGCCTATCGTGTCTTTTCACCCGTGGGTGATATTAAGACTATGCCTAAGTCGGCGCCTTTTACATTGGAAGAGCCATCAGTAAATAGGGTCCATAGACCCGGATTAGCACCGTTAAAGAGTTGTAACTCTTTTTCCACTTCAGGGACAATGCTATTACTAAAGTCAACGAAAAAATCAGCTAATATTTGAGACTTAATTCCAGTCCTAGGCTGATATATTATTTCATGCTCGCTTAATTCGATGGCCCACTTGGCTAATCTTCCTGACAGTTCTAGTTTATGCAAAATATTCCGTAAAGGATATGAAGTCACAACAGTGATTGGATGACATTGAAAATATGGTCGTAATTTCTAGATGCCATTATTAAAGCTAAGGCTAACTTTTCTAGATGTGGATATCTGGTTTTAGCATATAGTAAAGTTTTACTGACATAATAAATAGGAGATTGTTTACCTTTATCTTCTCTTACCAATACTGCACTTACAGCAATTTCTGAGACAGCAAGGTAGATGTACAGTTTCTCCCCTTCTTTTGGCTTTGATAGCAGCGGGGGTTTTGATAGATAAGTCTTCATATTCTTGAGGGCCTGTTTACATTCTTCAGTCCATTCGAACTGATTTTGCTTTTTGAGGACTGAAAAGAATTTAAAACTTTTTTCGAAAGACCTGGAAATAAATCTTCCCAAAGCTGCGATTCTTCTTGTTAGTCTTTGAACTTTTTTTTATTTGTTAGTACATCAGGTATTTCTTCTATAGCTTTAATTTGAGTGGGATTTACCTCTATTCCCTTGTTTGACACAAGGAAACCCAAGAATTTACCTGATTCTATGCCAAAAGTGCATTTTTCTGGATTCAGCTTCATATTATACCTGCGTAAAATGTCAAATGTAATAGAGAGATGCTGGAAATGATCTCCCGCTCGTGTTGATTTTACCAGCATGTCGTCGATGTAAACTTCCATTGTTTTTCCCAGATGTTCTTGGAACATCTTGGTCACTAGCCTTTGATACGTGGCTCCAGCGTTTTATAAGCCAAAAGGCATGACTTTATAACAATAAGTCCCCCTGTTCGTAATAAAAGGAGGTTTTTCCTCGTCTGAGGATCCATTTTAATCTGATTATAACCAGAATATGCATCTAGAAAGCTTAGCAATTCATGACTTGCGGTGGCATCAATCATTTGATCTATATATGGTAATGGGAATGAATCCATGCTTTATTTAAATTATTATAATCTACGCATACTCTCCATTTGCCATTCTTTTTTGGTACTACCACAGTGTTAGCTAACCAGTTAGGGTACGTTACCTCTCGTATTGAACCAATTTTCAAGAGTTTTTGTACCTCTTCATCAATCACTTGGTTCTTGAATGGTCCTTGCTTTCTTTTCTTCTGCTTAACAGGTACGAAGGATGGATCTTCATTTAATTTATGAGTCATCACTTCTGGTGGGATACCTGTCATATCTGAGTGGGACCACGCAAAGCAATCTGCATTAGCCTTTAAATAATCAATTAACTTACTCCTTCGACCGGGGCTCAGCCTCGTGCCTATATACACCTTCTGTTCAGGTTTTTGTTCGAACAATGGAACAGCTTTGAGCTCTTCCGTGGTTGTTTTGATGTGCTCGTCTTCCTCCGGTTCCTGAATGACGTCCGGTATGGAATCTAAACCTGTGTGGTCCAATGCATCTTTCGTGGTGACCTGATTCACCTTCTCGTGAGTATTCCCTTCCGTATCTGTTTGAATGTTCATTCTTTCGTACCTGCCTGGTCAGTAAAGTTTTCCGTACTTGTTTGACCGGTGATATCTGTCTGGAAGATTTCTCTATCTTCCTATTCTTCCGTCTCTACTTTTTTGTTATAATGCACCACAAAATTTATATTTCTGGAGGTCCGTTGATCACCTATAATCTGTCTGATTCCCCATTTTGAAGGGAATTTAATTACCTGGTGTAAGGTGGATGGTACCACTTTCATGTCGTGGATCCAGGGCCTTCCCATAATCGCGTTATAAGCCATGTCAGTATCAATGACTTGGAATTTGGTGTTATTAGTTACTCCCTTGGCGTAAGTGCTAAGTTCGATCTCTCATTTGGTTATCACTGTAGAGTTATCAAACCCTGATATGGCTCGTGCCTTTGGGATTACTTGATTTCCTATGATCATTTCTTCCACGACTCTTAGCAGAATGATATTGACTGAACTACCTGGATCAATCAACACTCTTTTAACGTTCGTGTCATGAATGAGTAAGGATATTACCAGAGCATCGTTGTGGGGGAGCATTAGTCCTCCAAAATCTGCATCGTCAAAAGTTATATTATCTTCATCTAGATGTTCTCGAACCCGCTTTCCGTGGGCAATTGTGACCTTCGAGGCTAATTTGCAAACTATTCCGTTCACTTCCTCTCCTCCATGTATCACGTTGACGGTTCTTTTTGGAGATGGAGGCTTCGGGGGCTCCTGCATGTTCCTGTTTACCTTTATCACTAAACAATTCTGTTAAATAGCCCTGTTTCAATAATTTTTCTATTTCACCTTGTAAAAATCTGCAATCTGCAGTCCTGTGTCCATGATCATTATGGAATTCACACCAGAAACCGGGGTTCCTTTTATTTGGGTTTGACCGCATTTCTTTGGGTCACTTAACCTTATCTCCCATATTTCTTAATATTGAAACAAGTTTAGGAGTACTTACATTAAAGGTATAATCCCCGATTCGTGCATTACCTCTAGGTCATTCATCCCGATCCTTTCTGGATCTAGATGAGGATGAGCCTACATCCCTACTTGGTGGTCTATAATCTGACCTAGTATTTTCAAACTTGGGGCGAGTTTCGCGTCCCAATGGTCCTAAGTAAGGATCGTACCTGTTTTTACCTGATCTCTTGTCTGATTCGGATCGCGTGGATCTGGAATGATCTTCATCTTTCGAACGAGAAATGATATCTTCTTCTATTCGAAGTTTAGTAATGTACCTATTATATACATCATTCCACGTAGTAGCAGAGAATTCTCTAAAATTTTCTTTGAGTCTCCTCGTGGCTTCTGAACTTTTGTCATTTAGATTACTTGTGAATGCCATGGATGCCCAATTATCAGGTACCCTGGGTAATTGCATTCTTTCACGCTGGAACCTGTCTACAAATTCACGGAGTAGTTCCGTGTCTCCTTGCTTTATTTTAAATATGTCATCCATTCTTTTCTCGACTTTTTGTGCACCGAAGTGTGCTTTTATGAAAGAATCTGCAAGCTCAGCAAAAGAATCAATAGAATTTTCAGGGAGAAGAGAATACCAGGTTAGGGCTCCATTTGTAAGTGTTTCTCCGAAAATTTTGACAAGGACTGATTCAATCTCTTGTTTTGTTAAGTCGTTGCCTTTTACTCTGTTAGTAAAAGCAGTCACATGGTCGCGTGGGTCAGTTGTTCCGTCATACTTAGGAACGTCAGCCATTTTAAATTTCTTGGGTATAGGCAAGGGGGTTGCGCTTGGTTTCCAAGGTTGTTAAGAATATCTATCAACATCAATGCCTTTGATAACAGGTGGTACTCCAGGAATTTGCTCGATTCGATCATTTTGTTCCTTTACTTGTTTCTGCAAGGTTAGTAGTAAATTTTGTAATTCAGGGTTATTAGTTATACCTGGTCTCGTTTCGAGAGATTCGTTAGGGGTGTCATCCCTTGCTGAGTTTACCAACCCAGACTGAGGATTTTCCACGGTAATTGTGTTATTAGGAGGTGGTGTCAGTGATGTTGGTGATGTCGCTGGTAATCCCCTTGCAAAGCTTGACTCACATACTCTGCAATCATTTGCTTTATACGATCTTGTTCTACTGTTTGATCATTGTTGTTGTTATCGTTGTTGTTGTTGGATATCTCTTGAGATTGTTCCCTTGAACCTCTTGGGGATGGAAGAGGTGATGGAATCCTATCTCTCTGTTGATTGTTGTCGTTGGAGTTCGACATAGTTTAGAGGATATCGATTGAAAAGCAAACAAAGATTATCAGTTTCCCGGTAACGAAACCAATTTGTTTAACCAAAGAATTAGATCCTTTGACCAAAGCTATTTTTAGGATGAACGCGGATTACTGATAATCAAGGAAATAATATTAAGTGAAGAAGAATAAGTAAATAACGATAGTAAGATGCTAAGAAAAGTAAAGTGTATTCTATTCGAAGTTTAGATGTCCCTTACAAGTTATATTCTCTTCCCTTATATAGGAAATTTCTTAATATAACGTCTATCTCTTGCAATGATTACTAATTAATGACTAATTATTACATTAATGGGGCGTTAAAAAGGATAACCGTAATTGTTGCATGAAGGTTGTATAACGTGTGAGTCATTAATGGTAGATCCCCGAATCTGCCCGTAGCTCTGCCCGGATTCGTTCCGACCGTGTCTCTTCCCTGTCTCAATCAGGTTGAGTTTCCCGTAGCTGATTACCCCGAAGGTTTATTGATCTGTACCTTTCTGCTCCATGACTCTTTATAGAATCATGTCCAGCTATCACGTTTTCCTTGGTCCACGTAGCTGGCTGAGTTGTCAAGAATCATCTTACGTGTGAAACTCTTTTTTACCAATACACAAGATCGTGGGATGTCCTTTCACCCTCGATCACCTCATGCGCCTTAACAGTCCATGGTTCTATCGAGGGGGACTGATTACGGTTTCCCGTCGGGCTAGTAGAGCCCCATTCTCCAGCATAGACGAGTCTTGAGATCGGGGATGGATGGGCAGATTCACCCGAATAAGGACATCGGACCTGATCCCCGCTAAAGACATGTTGTTCCCTAAGAAGTGGAACATGAAACATAAGCACTTTTACCTTGAACGTTTGCTTTGCCGTTTCATTTCCTATCATCTTTCCTTATCTCTGTTTTGGTGTTGCAGTTGTGGCCCAGATGGCGGACCGGATTCTGGAATTGAAGCAATGGATCAAACGCCTGGTGTCTCAGAGGACCTACTCCTAACGTGCCTGGATGGAGTTATCAAAGGGTCGATGGGAGGCCCGTAATCATGGTAAATTTCTGCCTTAAATTGTTTATTCTTCTTGCCTTTTCTCGAACTAACGTATATTTTTTTCTTTTGCAGGTCTCGAGAAGGATGTTGCAATGAGACCCCCTTCCGGTGACAAAAAACTCCTTCCCCAACCATCAGCTCCAAAGCCGGCCAAGGAGAAAAAGAGAAAAAGGGCTCTAAGTCCCCTAGGCTCGGAAAAGAAAAAAACCAACAAGGAAGCCTCGTAAGCCCAAGGTCGATGTTGGTTCCATGTCCTCAGACTCAATCCGCCGATTAAGGGATGAGTCCGAAAAAGTAATAGAAGAAGAAGAAGGCAACTCCAAGCTAGTGGCCCCCGTACGGGCTACTACTTTAGCACAAAGGTCCTCCAAACCGGAGGCGGTTGATGAGGGAGCTTTGGTTGAGGTCCCTGAATCAGAAAGATTAGAGGCCATCTTGTCCCCAGCTAAGACGGTGGAGAGAGAGGCCGGGGGCGAGGCTTCCCGAGCAACGGGAGAGGTCCCTAGGGACGAGCTCGGGGTGGTTGATATTTCGGGATCCCCCAAGATTTCGGATACTATGATCCAAGAGGCCAACATGCTAGAAGGTCACCGAATCAATATCCACGATTTCTTTGACAAGATCGAACCTGTTGCTTCCGAGGATGTCACCGGATTCGGTGATCTACCGGTTGAAGAGCGCAAAACACACACTTAAATATGCTCGCTAGTCGAATATAGTAATTATAATATCGTATCCACAGGGATTGGATTTAAACAGTGTTTTCGTAGCTTCTAGTCTTATTGCTATTCAAGACGATCAACAATTGGAGTTGTGTGAATTAAAACTAAAATTAACTAGGATCTAAAATATTGGCTAATGACAGTGATGACCCAAAGGATCATATTGTGAATTAAGACTCTATTCCGGGATCGTTAGCCTTAAAAACCTCATTTTATTCACCTCGATTTGTGTGCGCAATCCGAAGCCTTTATGGGAAAATGTATGAAATAATTTTTTTTTTGAGATTTAAAAATGAGTTTTAGTTGACTTTGATCAATGTTTTGAGTAAACGGACCTGGACCCATGTGCCGACGATCCCGGGAGGTCCGTAGTAAATATGAAACTTGGGCCTATGCCCGGAATCGAATTCCGAGGTCCCTAGCTTGGGAAATGAAATTTTGATGAAAAATTGTTAGACTGAAATTCAAAGAAATTAAAGAAATTGATTAATGTGTGAACTCGTTGGTAAAGGGCCCGTATTTTGGTTTCGGGGCCCGGTACAGGTTTATTATAATGTTTAAGTCTTGTCTGTGAAATTTGGTAGAAATCATAGTTTATTTGACGTGATTCGGACGTTCGGTTGAGAAGATAGTAATTTTGAAGTGTTCTTAAGAAATTCATGAGTTTTGATACTAAATCCATAGTTTTAGGTGTTATTTTAATGATTTGATCGCACGAGCAAGTTCGTATGATGTTTTTAGACATGCGTGCATGTTTTGTTTGGTTTGGAGCCCTGAGGGCTCGGGTGAGTTTTGGGTAGGCCAGGGAGTGTTTATGACTTGAGAAAAATTGATGGTGTGTGTATAGGTCTGCAGATCTTGCAAATGCGAGGTTTGGCTCGCAATTGCGAGCAGGGGGAGGGGACTGGGTGTTTCACAATTCCGAAGGAATGGCCGCATTTGCGGAAGTCCCTTGTTCGCAATTGCGACTGGGACTTCGCATTTGTGATGGCAGCAGAAAATGCGAAGGGTTCGCATTTGCGATACCTTTCTCGCACTTTTGAGCTTCGCAAATGAGAAGCTCTGGTCGCAAATGCGACATTTGCAACTGATAAGTTTGGACTTAGACGGAATTTTTCATTCATGCTTCAATTTTTCGAACACTAAACGTCAAAAGGCGATTTTCCAAAGACCAAATCATCCCCAAATCATAGGTAAGTGATCCCTAACTATTTTCTTTTAATCTTTTACGTCTTTTAACAAGATTTCAACCTAGAATCTAAGATTTTCATGGTAGAATTAGGGATTTTTGGGTAGAACTTAGGAATTTCGAAATTTGGGGATTTAGATCTCGAATCGAGGTCGGATTCCAAAACCAATTGTATATCCGGGCTCAGGGGAGAATGGGTAAACGGATTTTGGTCCGAACCTCGAGTTTGGATCAAGCAGGCCCGGGGTCAATTTTTGAATATTATTTGGAAAACTTAGGAAAACTATAATTATGCATTAAAGATGATTCCTTTAGTGTTAATTGATGATATTAAACTAATTATGATTAGATACGAGTGGGTTGGAAGTGAATTCTAAGGGGAAAGATGTGCTTGAGCAGTGAGTGGCCTGCGGAATCGAGGTAAGTGTGGTGTCTAACCTTAGATTGAGGGAATAGGTATTGTGTGACTACTTGCTACGTATTTTGTTGTTGAATACGATGTATAGACGAGGTGACGAGTACCTATACGTTGTGGTCGAGTCATAACATGCGAGTGAAAGTTCATTCTTGTTATTATTGTAGTCTTAAAGCCTATTATCCATGCTTATTGTTGCTATTGAAATGTTGGAAGAGTGTAAAGCACGAAGGGTGATGCCGTGCATAATTTATTTATATTGTGAGGAAGAGTGTAAAGTACGAAGGGTGATGTCGTGCATAATTTATTAATATTGTGAGGTTGAGCATAAAATCAAGAAGGGTGATGTCGCGCATTCTTATTTTTAATCTGGTGAGGATGAGAGTAAAAGCACGAAGGGTGATGTCGTGCATTCTTATTTATTATTTTGTTAGACTGAGAGTAAAAGCACGAAGGGTGATGCCGTGCAAATTTCCTTTCTATTTTAATTGCTTAATTTGTTTGTTGATCACTGTCTATTTCTGTCTTTTCGTTTTCTCACTCCTTATGTTAAAAATTCTCCATTGCATGTCCCCTTCCCATTATTTGTTGTTTTTAATTCTTCATTTGTTGTTATTTCTACTAGCATGATTATTCTGTCTAGGTTTTACGTGGTGTCCTGTACCAGCCTCATCACTACTTCGCCGAGGTTAGACTCTACACTTACCAGTACATGGGATTGGTTGTACTGATACTACACTCTGCACTTTCTGTGCAGATCCAGGTTTAGGTCTGAGCTGAGTTCGAGTTGTAGCTGACTATTCGCACTGAGACACGAGATAGATCTGCCGACGTCCACAGATTCCTTTAGTCTCTTCCTTATTATTCAGTTGCTTTTTTATTTAGTTCAAAAACAGTTATATAATATTTTTCAGCCAAATACTTGTAGTAAATTCTTAGTATTTTGTGAATTGTGACTCCAAACCCTAGGTAGCTAGACATTAGTACTATTTTCGCAGTATCGTTCGACTATTTCATTTGTTACTTTTGGTGTCATATATTATATGGTAGTAAACTTTGTATATGTTTCGATTGTTTTAAATATCGAAACCCTCTAATGTTGGCTTGCCTAGCAAGTACAACATTAAGCGCCATCACGGTCCCGACGGTGGGAATTCGGGTCGTGACAAGTTGGTATTAGAGGACTAGGTTGCCTAGGTTTCACAATTCACGGACAAGCTTAATAGACTTTGAGGGATCGGTACGGAGACGTCTGTATTTATCTCCCAGAGGCTATAAAGTTAGGAACAAGTTCACTTTATTTCAACTCTGTTGTGCGATTCTTGTTATCCCAATACTGATTGAACTTTTCTATTCTTATTCTCCCGCAGATGGCGAGAACACGTACCTCATCCTCCACTGACCAGTAACCGGACCCTCCAGCAGCAGCAGCAACAGCTCCTACAAGGGGTAGAGGCCAAGGCCATGCTAGAGGCCGAGGCAGGGGCAGGACTCAGCCTAGTGCTCAGGTGGCAGCTCCAGCTGCAGAGCCTCAGATAGAGCTCGGTGGAGAGGCTCCAGCTCAGACCGTTCCAATGGGATCAGCTCAGGTCCCAGAGGGGTTTATTGCTACCCAGTGCTTCAGGATGCCTTGGTCTGACTTGTGGGCCTTATGGAGAGTGTAGCCCAGACTGGCGCATTCCCCATGCAGCAGCCGTATCTCAGGCTGGAGGAGGAGTCCAGACTCCTGCTACCCGCACTCCAGAGCAGATTACTCCTCAGCTTCAAACCCTAGCAGCCCATCCAGCTGGGGTAGTTCAGCCAATTTTTGTAGCACTGCTCGTTGATGGGGCAGCTATGTACTCATATGCTTTGTGGAGATTGGACAGGTTTATCAAGCTTTTCCCTGTTCATTTCAGTGGTGCCACTTCAGAGGACCCCCAAGAATACCTTGATAGATGTCATGAGGTTCTTCGGAACATGGGTATTTTGGAGACAAATGTTGTCGACTTTGCTGCTTTTCAGATAACGGGTTCCGCCAAGAAATGGTGGAGGGATTATCTATTGACTTGACCAGCTGGGTCACCTGCTCTTACTTGGGATTAGTTTTCACACCTATTCTTGGAGAAGTTTCTTCCTATTACTATGATAGAGGAGCTACGTCGTTAGTTTGAGTGTCTCCAAAAGGGCAACATGACTATTACGCAGTATAAGACCCGTTTCGTGGATTTGGCCCGTCATGCTACTCTTTTGCTGCCCAAAGTGGGAGAGAGGGTTAGGAGATTTATTGAGGGTCTTGCTCAGCCTTTTATATTGCAGATGGCTAAGGAGACAGGAAGCGATATATCTTTCCAGGATGCGGCCAATGTGGCCCAGTGAGTTGAAGTGGTTCTTGGATTGGGAGGTCAGAAGTCCGACAAGAGACCTCGCCATTCCGGGAGATTTAGCGGTGCCTCATCCGGAGACGGGGTACTTTTGATAGAGGCCATTCTTCCAGGCCATTCCATTCAGCACTTCAGGCATCCCATGGTGCCCCAGGTGGTCGTGGCTCTTACATGCCTTATTTTGATCAGCCAGCCCCTATCAGTGCACCTCATCTTCAGAGTTTTTAGGGTGGTTCGACAGGGTCAGTTTTCCGGCTAGCAGTATCAGTAACCAAAGTCTTGTTATACTTGTGGTGACCTAAGGCACATTGCTAGATACTTCCCTCGCGCGGCGGGTAGTTCTCAATATCAGGTTTCTCGTGCTATAGTCCAAGCACCAGCTGCCCATCCAGCTAGGGGTAGGGGTCAGGTAGCCAGAGGTAGGGACCAGATTGTTAGAGGTGGACTATCACACCAAGACAATGACATTAGCTTTGCCGGGGTTGCCTCGATTAGAGCGGAGAGGGACTCCTGGTCATTCCTCCAGTAGGGTTATTTCTTATACGAAGGCTCGTCACATGGTCGAGAAGGGGTGTTTGGCCTATTTGGCTCATGTTCGTAATTCTAGTGCTGAGGTTTCTTCTATAAATTCAGTGTTTTTGGTTCGTGAGTTTCCCGAGGTGTGTCTTGCAGACCTGTCGGGGATGCCACCCGACAGGGACATTGATTTTTGCATTGATGTGGCTCCTGGCACTCAGCCCATTTCTATTCCTCCATACCAAATGGCCCCACCAGAGCTGAAAGAATTGAAGGAACAGTTGCAAGATTTGTTTGATAAGGGCTTCATTAGACCTAGTGTCTCACCCTTGGGTGCGCCGGTTTTGTTCGTGAAGAAGAAGGATGGATCGATGAGGATGTGCATAGATTACCAGCAGTTGAACAAAGTCACCATAAAGAATAAGTATCTGTTGCCGAGAATTTGTTTGATCAGCTTCAGGGTGCCGAGGTGTTTTCAAAGATCGATTTGAGATCGGGCTACCATCAGTTGAAGATTAGGGCGTCCGACGTCCCTAAGACAGCTTTTTGGACGAGGTATGGGCACTATGAATTTTTGGTGATGTCGTTTGTCTTGACTAATGCCCCAACAACATTCATGGACTTGATGAACCGAGTGTTCAAGCCTTATTTGGATTCATTTGTGATTGTGTTTATCGATGTTATTCTAAAATAATCCCGCAGTCTGGAGGAGCATGAGCAGCACTTCCGAATAGTGCTTCACACTTTCAGGGATAGTCAGTTGTATGTTAAATTTTCAAAGTGCGAGCTTTGGTTGGATTCAGTGGCCTTCTTGGGTCACATCGTATCAGTAGAGGGTATTTAGGTAGATCCTAAGAAGATTGAGGCAGACAAGAACTGGCCTAGACCCACTTCAGCCACAGAGATCAGGAGCTTCTTGGGTTTGGCAGGTTACTACTGTCGGTTTGTGGAGGGGTTTTCATCTATAGCAGCCCCAACGACTAAGTTGACTCAGAAGGGTGCCCCATTCAAATGGTCGGACGAGTGTGAGGTGAGTTTTTAGAAGCTCAAGACAACCTTAACTTCAGCATCGGTGTTGGTATTTCCATCAGGTTCATGATCTTTCACGGTATATTGTGATGCCTCCCGCGTTGGACTCGGAGCGGTATTGATCCAGGAAGGCAGGGTGATTGCATATGCGTCTCGGCAGTTGAAGGTTCATGAGAAGAATTACCCTGTCCATGACTTAGAGTTGGCAACCATTGTTCACGCGTTGAAGATTTGGAGGCACTATCTTTATGGTGTTCCGTGTGAGGTTTTCACGGATCATCGCAGCCTTCAGTATTTGTTCAAGCAAAAAGATCTCAATTTGAGGCAGAGGAGATGGTTAGAACTATTGAAAGACTATGACGTCACTATATTGTACCATCCGGGAAAGGCCAATGTGGTGGCCGATGCATTGAGTAGGAAGGCGGTGAGTATGGGAAGCCTTGCCTTCATTCCATTCGGTGAGAGGCCTCTAGCTTCAGACATTCAGACTTTGGCAAATCAGTTTGTGAGGTTGGATATTTCAGAGCCCAGACGTGTTCTAGCTTGTAAAGTTTCTCGGTATTCCTTATTCGAGCGTATCAGAGATTGGCAGTATGATGACCCTCACTAGATGGTCCTTAAGGACACAGTTCGGCACGGCGGTGCCAAGCAGGTTACAGTTGGAGATGATGGTATTTTGAGGATGCAGGGTCGAGTGTGTGTGCCTAATGTTGATGGGCTTCGTCAGTTAATCCTTGATGAGGCTCACAGTTCTAAGTATTCTATTCACCCCGGTGCTGCCAAGATGTACCACGACCTGCAACAGCATTAGTGGTGGCGGAGGATGAAGAAGGATATTGTTGCTTATGTCGCTCGGTGCTTGAATTGTCAACAGGTGAAGTATGAGCACCAGAGACCCGGTGGTTTGCTTCAGTAGATGGAGATTCCTGAGTGGAAGTGGGAGCGTATCACTATGGACTTTATTGTTGGACTCCCCCGGACTCAAAGAAAGTTCGACGTCATTTGGGTTATTGTGGATAGGCTGACGAAATTAGCACACTTCATTCCGGTGGAAAGTACTTATACCTCAGAGCGGTTGGCAAAGATTTATATTCGGGAGATCGTTCGCCTTCACGATGTGCCCGTGTCTATCATTTTTTATCGATGTACGCAGTTTACCTCGCACTTTTGGAGGGCAGTACAACGTGAGTGGGGTACACGGGTTGAGTTGAGCACAACATTCCATCCTCAGACAGACGGATAGTCTGAGCATACTATTCAGATCTTGGAGGATATGCTCTGTGCCTGTGTTATTGACTTTGGAGGTTCTTAGGATCAGTTCTTGTCGTTAGCGGAGTTTGCCTACAATAACAGCTACCAGTCGAGCATTCAGATGGCTCCTTATGAGGCACTATATGGCAGATGATGCAGATCGCCAGTTGGATGGTTTGAGCCGGGAGAGTCTCGGTTGTTGGGTACAGACTTAGTTCAGGAGGCCTTGGACAAGGTCAAGATTATAGAGGATCGACTTCGTACAGCTAAGTCCAGGAAAAAGAGTTATGCTGACCGTAAAGTTTGTGTTGTAACATTCATGGTCGGAGAGAGGGTATTACTTCGGGTATCACCCATGAAGGGTGTTATGAGATTTGGGAAGAAGGCCAAGTTGAGCCCTAGGTACATCGGTTCATTTGAGATTATCGAGAGAGTGGGGGAGGTAGCTTATAGACTTATATTGCCTCCATGGTTATCCTCAGTTCATCCGGTATTCCATGTGTCTATGCTCCGAAAATATCATTGTGACATGTCCCACGTGTTAGATTAGGATTTGACTTAAGAGGAGGAGCTGGTAGCCATTCTAGACCGACATGTTCGTCAGTTGAGGTCAAAGAGTTACCCTTCAATTCTAGTGCAGTGGAGAGGTCATCATGTTGAGGCATCTACTTGGGAGTCCGAGTCGGACATGCGGAGTAGATATCCACACTTGTTTGCCAGTTCAGGTACTTTTTTATGTCCGTTCGAGGACGAACGTTTGTTTTAGAGGTGGAGATTGTGATGACCCAAAGGGTCATCTTGTGAATTAAGACTCTATTCTGGGCTCGTTAGCCTTAAAAAAGCTCATTTTTATTCACTTCAATTTGCGCGCGCAGTCCGAGCGTGAATTCGGAAAGCCTTTATGTGAAAATCTATGAAATAATGATTTTTTTGAGATTTAAAAATGACTTTTAGTTGACTTTGGTCAACATTTTGAGTAAACGGACCCAGACCCATGTGCCGACAGTCCCGGGAGGTCCGTAGTAAAATATGGAACTTGGGCGTATGCCCGGAATTGAATTCCGAGGTCCCTAGCTCGAGAAATGAATTTTTGATGAAAATTGTTAGACTGAAATTCAAAGGAATTAAAGAAATTGATTAATGTCTGAACTCGTTGGTATCGGGCCCGTATTTTGGTTCCGGAGCCCGGTACATGTTTATTATAATGTTTAAGTCATGTACATGAAATTTGGTAGAAATCAGAGTTTATTTGACGTGATTCGGATGTCCAGTTGAGAAGATAGTAATTTTGAAGTGTTCTTGAGAAATTCATGAGTTTTGATACTAAACCCATAGTTTTAGGTGTTATTTTGATGATTTGATCACACGATCAAGTTCGTATGATGTTTTTAGACTTGCGTGCTTGTTTGGTTTGGAGCCTCGAGGGCTCGGGTGAGTTTCGGGTAGGCCACAAAGATTTTAGGACTTGAGAAAAATTGTTGGTGTGTGTACAGGTCTGTAGATATCGCAAATGTGAGGTCTGGCTCGCAATTGCGAGCCTCGCATTTGCGAAGAATATTCGCATTTGCGAGCAGGGGGAGAGGACTGGGTGTTTCGCAATTCCGAAGGAATGGCCGCATTTGCGGAAGTGCCTTGTTCGCAATTGTGACTGGGACTTCGCATTTGCGATGGCAGCAGAAAATGCGAAGGGTTCGCATTTGCGATACCTTTCTCTCATTTGCGAGCTCTGGTCGCAAATGCGACATCTGCAGCTGATATGTTTGGACTTAGATAGGATTTTTCATTCATTCTTCAATTTTTCAAACCCTAAACCTCAAGAGGCGATTTTCCAAAGACCAAATCTTCCCCAAATCATAGGTAAGTGATTCCTAACTATTATCTTTCAATCTTTTACGTCTTTTAACAAGAATTCAACCTAGAATCTAGGATTTTCATGGTAGAATTAGGGAATTTTTGGTAAACTTAGGAATTTCAAAATTTGGGGATTTAGACCTCGAATCGAGGTCGGATTCCAAAACCAATGGTATATCCGGGCTCGAGGGAGAATGGGTAAACGGATATTGGTCCGAACCTCGCGTTTGGACCAAGCGGGCCCGGGTTTGATTTTTGACTTTTATTGGGCAAACTTAGGAAAACTATAATTATGCATTAAATATGATTCCTTTAGAGTTAATTGATGATATTAAACTAATTATGATTAGATACGAGTGGGTTGGAGGTGAATTCTTAAGGGAAAGTTATGCTTGAGCAGTGAGTGGCATACAGAATCGAGGTAAGTGTTGTGTATAAACTTAGCTTGAGGGAATGGGTATTGTGTGACTACTTGCTACGTGTTTTATTGTTGAAAACGATGTATAGGCGAGGTGACGAGTACCTATACGTTGTGGTCGAATCATAACATGCGAGTGAAAGTTCATTTTTGTTATTCTTGTAGTCTTAAATCCTATTATCCATGCTTATTGTTGCTATTGAAATGTTGGAAGAATTGTATCCGGTTCCACCGAGATGGATAACATCGTGAATATTGATTTGAGGTTGATATATTAAATTGTGAAAGTAATTATGACGAAATACTGATTTCTTGTGAAATTTCTCTTTATCTGTTGTTAATGTTTCTGTGATTGGTGAGGAACAATGTAAAGCGCAAAGGGTGATGCTGTGCATAATTTATTTTTTTGGTGAGGAAGAGTGTAAAGCACGAAGGGTGATGCCGTGCATAATTTATTTATGTAAAAGCGCGAAGGGTGATGTCGTGCATTCTTATTTTTAATCTTGTGAGGATGAGAGTAAAAGCACGAAGGGTGATGCCGTGCATTCTTATTTATTATTTGGTGAGGCTAAGAGTAAAAGCACGAAGGGTGATGCCGTGCATAATTTATTTATGTAAAAGCGCGAAGGGTGATGTCGTGCATTCTTATTTTTAATCTTGTGAGGATGAGAGTAAAAGCACGAAGGGTGATGCCGTGCATTCTTATTTATTATTTGGTGAGGCTAAGAGTAAAAGCACGAAGGGTCATGCCGTGCATTCTTATTTATTATTTGGTGAGGCTGAGAGTAAAAGCACGGAGGGTGATGCCGTGCAAATTTCCTTTTCTATTTTTATTGCTTAATTTGTTTGTTGATCACTATCTATTTCTGTCCTTTTGTTTTCTCACTCCCTATGTTAAAAATTCTCCACTGCATGTCCCCTTCCCATTATTTGTTGTTTTTAATTCTTCATTTGTTGTTATTTCTACTAGCATGATTATTCTGTCCAGGTTTTACGTGGTGTCCTATCCTAGCCTCGTCACTACTTCGTCGAGGTTAGACTTGACACTTACCAGTACATAGAGTCGGTTGTACTGATACTACACTCTGCACTTTCTGTGCATATCCAGGTTTAGGTCCGAGTTGGGTTCGAGTTGTAGCTGACTATTCGCACGGAGACACGAGGTAGATATGCCGACGTTCGCAGATTCCTGGAGTCTCTTCCTTATTATTCAGCTGCTGTTTTATTTTGTTCAAAAACAGTTATATAATTTCTTTCAGCCAAATACTTGTAGTAAATTCTTAGTAGTTCGTGAATTGTGACTCCAAATCCTGGGTAGCTAGACATTAGTATTATTTTCGCAGTATGGTTAGACTATTTCATTTGTTACTTTTGGTGTCATATATTATATGGTAGTAAAATTCGTATATGTTTCGATTGTTTTAAATATCGAAACCCTTTAATGTTGGCTGGCCTAGCAAGTACAACATTAGGTGCCATCACGGTCCCAACGGTGGGAATTCGGGTCGTAAAAATGAAAATCAATACAAGTATTAAGCAAAGAAAGATACCAATTGGGAGAAAATAGGGTTGATAGGATAGGTTCAAGACAAATGTTTGGGATTAAACTCTAGATAATTGGCTTCTAATGTTCAGGTGAGTCTCTCGAATTCCCTTGATTATTAGTTCAATTGATAAGTAGAAACTCCTCTCTGGATTAAGTCTAAACCTCACAAGATGAACCAATTCTAAGTCCATGAATATATGCAAGAATTCGTAGTGGATTGGTGTTTAGGAGAACCTCTCTCGATTATCCTCCTAACTAGGTTTAATCAATAATTCTACTAGCCTCTTACAATTACTAAGAAGAATTAAAGACTTCAACAAACAAAATATAAAAAAACAATATTAAAAGTTATGCCTCTCTCGACTACATGAACTAGTGAATATAGAAGCAACGATTAAAACATCCAAAACAATTCAATACATAAAAACTAGAGTTAATTATCCACAAACAAGTACCAATACACCAAATCCATCAAATCCTAAAGAGAACTATTCCATAGATATGGAAAAATTCATCATAACAATGTTTATATCAAAGGAAAACATAAAACGATCCAAACGCTTGTCTTAAGTTAGGATTAAATGATGAAATCCTTGCGCTTTTGCTTCTCCACCTCCTCTTTAGCTTCCTTAGGTCTTAGATGTGATAGAAGCCCCAAAAATATCATTTTTCCATGTATATATACCAAGTAGGGTCAGGCCCAAACACACACACCTTATCCTACCCGAAAAAGGACACTTTTCCCGGACACGATGTGCGTGGCTGCGCACCTGGAAGTGTGCCCGCGCACTTTTCACACTATTCTGCCCCATATGCGCGGTCAGTGCGCGGCCGCGCGCTTTCCACGCACTTTTCACACTGTTCTGTTGAGAATTTTAAAAACTGTAAAACATGAAAGGTGCAGCCCTTTGAATTAACTTTCCAACGATATATTGTGGAGCCCAAACTAAGTTCTGAGCGAGGAGTTATATGTATTTTACTAGACAGTGCGCAGTATGTCTGCTTGATTCTTCGTTCATTCTAAACTATCATCTGTTGATCCCCGAACACGATACCGGCTTAATTCCTTGGGCTTTTTCTCAGACTTCAAAGCTCCAAATCACTTGAATTCATTTCATAATATGTACATTGCTTAGAATCACTCCTACAAGGCATAAAACAAATAATTAGTGCAAAACACTAGCGATTAAAGCTCAAACTCAACTAAAGTGCAGTAAATTGGAATGTAATAATCGACGAAAACATGAGATTATAACCTACCATCAACACCCCACAATTAAATCATTGCTCGTCCTCAAGCACTCAAACCACACTTTATATAGACACAACCTTACTAAGCAACTCTCCTAACTCATCACACCAAGAATATTTAAAATAGACTAAGTACAATAGTGTAACATCTTCACCTCAAGAATTTACTCACAAGTACCATGCATTATGCACAACTCACTCACTTACTCTAACACAGGGGTCAACTACATTACCTTTCCTTCATGAATCATGTGCCCTCACACAACAAAAGAGAGTAATTCCACACACCATAGAATTTAATAACAGTTAAGAACTCAAGATAGAAAGAATTTGCTCACTCTCAAGAATAACATTCATATGCCACAAAAGATGAACCATAGGCTTGACCGTAGTGTACTACTCTACTAATTGAGCTCATTCAGTCAAGGATCAAGTAGGACTTTTAATTGGTTGTAATGTAGGTTGCGGGACGAGTAGAATACATACAGATATAAGAGTGACTACACCTCCCTAAGCACTTTAATACATTCACTTTAACATTCAAAATCCCACACTAATGTCCATACTCCACCTTGACATCAACATTCATTAACTCCCCAAATTATTTAAGCACCATTACATCAAGAGTTACCACTATCAGTGAATCTCGTTCACAACAATACAACTATTTTTTTCTTTTCTAGTTCAATTCAAGTGGAACTTACTTTTTCAAAAAAAATTACACTTTTCTCCTTATTTCATTAGTTCCACTCAAAAGCCAAACTGACCACCCCACACTTCAACTTTTACAAAGTTCGTACAATTCAAGTGCTCACGAGAGGTAAATGGTTCAAATAGATTGTCAATTAATACAATTGGGTAAGGCTTGTAATGTGGTTACCAATGAAACGAGATTAGTCTCAAAGGGGTTAACTAAGATACATAACAATTAGGTGGGTACAACACATATATCCGACTCAACAAAGAAACACCTATATCACTTCCAAGACTGACTAAACTATTATTTCGCTTTGCAAACACACGGGGCAAGTTTTAGACATCAAATGCAATGCACAGAATAATACAAAATCTCACACCCACATGGCACATAACTCACTCAAGATCGGACTATCAAGACACTCTAGTCAAAGCAGTTAAGCAACGTTAAGATCATACAATTTAAGGTACTTACATAAGAGTCAAAAATTGAGCCTAAGCATCACAACTAACGCACTTACTATTCTCAAGGAATAACAAAGTCAAAATATATTGCTTTCAATTCAAATCATAGCACAAGGTTCCATACTCCTAACAAAAATAAAAACTAACTACACCCGGTTCAAACAAAACCTTTAGAAAAGAACTGCCGCACAAAGAAAAACCAAGGGGGAATCAATACACTAACTACAAAAGGAAATCTTTTTTGTCTTTTTCCTTCAACTTTAATCCCTCAAGAAACCCGTCGAATGATATATGTCGTCGGGAAAAGTCGAAAAGTCGAAAATTTTAAAATTTTATGTTTCTTTTTCCAATTTTATTCCTTTATCTCTACTACTCAAACTAAGAAAATAAAACTAAAACCAATATACATACACACATACAACATATACCCACCCCACATTTTAAGTTGTGTCATGTCCCCATGACGCATAATTAAAAAGCATAAGGCAAAGAAAACTTCCTTGAATTTTCTTCTTTTCCAAGAACTTATGAACTCCACCCTTAATTGTGAATCATTTCCTCATTTTTGCTTCATGGGATTATTTATGGAGCTCATTAATCCAAATTCTTCTAAGGATACCTGCAAGACCCGCTCTTTTCTTTCTTTCTTGTCCTTATCTTGAGCGGTGAATTACTCATTCATGATGATCCTTAACTTGTTTTTGCATACTTTCACAGGATCAATCCATGTATCTTCCTGTAAATCCCCAAAAATAAAATCCACATTATCAAAGTTAGAATAATAAAACAATGAAGAAATGTCAAGTGAATATTCCTCTGGTATGTCCAAGACCATTTGTTTCTCATTCTCTTCTACTACGTGTTGCAAAGGTGAAAAGGTGGATGAGGGTATGAACTCTTCTTCCGTTGCTTCACACTCAACCATAGCCTTATTTTCGATCATCACAGTTGAATCAGAGTCCTCTTGAACAGTGAAAGGCTCTCTATGTGGATGCTCATCCTCTTGGGTAGGCTCATTCTCATATGGTATCTCCTCCATATATTTACCATCACAACGCAGTGAGCTTTCTGAAAGATAACTTATTATTTGACTCACTTGTGTTGTTAGGTTGTTAATGGCTTTATCATCTTGTGTAAATCTCTCTATCGACTTATTTACAAACTTATACACAAACTCTTCCAAACTATCATTCTCCCCTTGAGTTGGTTGTCTCACTTTCCTTTCATCCCAGTTATAATAAGTGTATTCATCCCAACCAGAGTTAAGATTGTGCCCATATGAATCCTCATACTTTTACGGACTAGAAATAGAGTGAGACTTTTTAAAATATGAACCGTAGTAAGAATACATACCTTCTTGACAGTCAACCCATAGATGATTTTCACCGCATTTAAAATACATAACAGACTGCTGATAATAGTCAGCTGCTAACTCTTCAACTATTTTTTTAGGCTAGTTGTACTCCATCTTCACAGCATTTAGAGTTCATTATCTACAGTATCTTCTCCAACTTGTTAGGAACTACAAAACAAATCTAGAAAAAAGGTTAACTAATAAAGAAAATGAAATAGAAAAGGAAAAAGAAAAGAACAAAACATCAACACCTAATTCCTGAATTAGAACTACAAACTATTTCAAACATTATTTATTGCCAATCCCCGGCAACGGCGCCAAAATTTGACGAGCGCAAAACACACACTTAAATATGCTCGCTAGTCGAATATAGTAATTATAATATCGTATCCAAAGAGATTTTATTTAAACAGAGTTTTCGTAGCTTCTAGTCTTATTGCTATTCAAGACGATCAACAATTTGGAGTTGTGTGAATTAAAACTAAAATTAACTAAGAGTCTAAACTATTGGCTAATGACAATCAAAGCAAGTATAAGCAAAGGAAGATATCAATTGGGAGAAAATAGGGTTGATAGGATAGGTGCAAGACAAATATTTGGGATTTAACTCTAGATAATTCACTTCTAATGTTCAAGTGAGTCTCTTGAATTAACTTGGTTATTAGTTCAATTGATTAGTAGAAACTCCTCTCTCGATTAAGTCTCAACCTCATAAGATGAACCAATTCTAAGTAAGTAAAGATATGCAAGAATTAGTAGTGGATTGGTCTTCAGGAGAACCTCTCTCGATTTTCCTCCTAACTAGGTTTCATCGACAATTCTACTAGCCTCTTTCAATTACTAAGAAGAATTAAAGACTTCAACTAACAAAATATAAAACAACAATATAGAAAGTTATGCCTCTCTCGATTACATGAACTAGTGAATATAGAAGCAACGTCTTATAAAGAAAATTATTCTATTTATAAATATAAGGCTTTATTTTCCCTTTCGGCTCTTAAGTTTTTTCCTTTTCTTCGTTATTTGTAATCACAAAGGTTGAAATGCCTTAGCATGAGACAATAAGGTTGTGTTTGTGGGTCCGAACAACCCTTGCCTTCATTAGAGTTTTCGGGGCTTGATATTATTGATTTTTTCCCGAATATGTCTTAAATTTGTGACTTCCCGAGGGTAGCCTTTTAGAACCGGTTGTGAAAGAATTTTTTCTTTTTTCAAGGCATATTTTTGTTACGAATTTCGTACATCTCCGAGCCGTGTTAAATTGGCCGTAGCCTTTTAGTTCGGGATCTGCCCTTTGAGCTTGTTTTCTTGTTTTATTCGGGCTTGCCTGAGATAATAGTCCCCGATTGGGGTGGCCGTGGACTTTAGAGATCGGGGAGTTGCCTATTAGGTCTTTTGTCCCCGAGGCCCAATAACTAGGGCTGTTTGAGTTGAACGGCAGTCACCGAGTGAGGGAGCGATCGTTCGTGTTTTGGTTAAGTATTGCCCTTAGGCTCATTATAGTACAAAGCTCTTAAGAGACGTAAAGAGGAAAAATTTTAAACATCAGATGTTTGCAAGGAATGTTCTTCCCTTTATTCTTGATCTAAATAGTCATACATGCGTACATGTTTAAGCCAAGGCTCGAGCAATCTATGCGGGCACGGTTCGTTCAAACCATTTGGCCCTTACAATAAATCCTATCTTTCGAGTCCCTTCTTTTATGAAGTAGTTTCCTTGCTAGGGTTTATATTCTAAGATAATGTATATCCGAGGGTAGAACCCCCCCCCCCAGGTATTCGAGGTTAATTGCAGAGGAACCTCGGATATTGTTGACCTTCAATGCCGATTCATAATCGATCTTGATTCTAAGTTAGCACGATTAATTGTTGCGTCGTTAAAAACCTCGCCAAAAACCCCATTTGGTACAAAATTGGTCTAAGGAAAAAAGAGTGCAACATGTGCTTTCAGACCTAAAGACTTCATTCCATTTGCTGAAAAATCCATCGTCGATTCTTATTGACCACCTGCAAGTGTTAGTCGAAAACAAAAATGAAAATAGAAAGGGGTGGTACCTTAGCAGTAATATCGTTTTAGGTGTGATATGTTCCAATTTCTCGGCAGTTGTTCTCCATTCATTGTTCTGAGCTTGTAGGACCTTTTTCCGGTGACCTCGAGAATCTGGCACGGTCCTTCCCAGTTTTGTCCCAATTTTTCTTCTTTTGAATTTCAGGTGTTGAGGGTTACTTTCCTTAGCACCAAGTCCCCGGTGCTAAAATATCGAAGATTGGCTCTTCGATTATAATATCTCTCGATCCGTTGTTTTTTGGCGGTTAATCAGACGAGAGCGGCTTCGCGTCTTTCATCCAATAATTCTAGGCTTGTATTTATGGCCTCATTATTTGACTCTTCTGTTGCATATCGGAACCTGATACTAGGTTCTTCGACCTCGACCGATATTAGAGCTTCGGCTCCATAAACTAATAAGAACGGGGTAGCTCTGGTACTAGACTTCGATGTTGTGCAGTATGCCCAAAGAACCTCGAGTAGGATTTCCTTCCACTTTCCTTTGGCGTCGGTCAGTCTCTTCTTAAGATTTGGATGATGGTTTTGTTGGTTGATTCAGCTTGTCCCTTCCTGCTGGGATGATAAAGTGTTGATAGGATTCTTTTGATCTTGTGATCCTCGAGAAATACGGTTACCTTGTTGCCGATGAACTGCTTTACATTATCGCATACGATTTCGAAAGGCATCCCGAATCGACATATAATGTGATCCCCAATGAAGTTTATGACTTCCTTCTCCCTGACTTTCTCGAAAGCTTGTGCTTCAACCCACTTAGAGAAATAATCAGTCATAAATAAAATAAATTGAGCTTTATCTGAGGCCCATGTGAGAGGGCCAACGATGTCCATTCCCCACTTTATGAACGGCCATGGGATATGACCGAGTGGAGCAGTTCCTTTGGGTTGATGAATCATTGGTGCATGCCTTTGGCACTTGTCGCATTTTCGAACAAACGCTTTTGCATCTTTCTCCATGTCGATACAGTAGTCCGGTTCTGATCAGTTTTTGGACCAATGATTCAACACCAAAATTATTTTTGCAAGTGCCCTCGTGGACTTCCCTCAGAACGTTTTCAGTATCTCCTGGTTCCAAACATATCGCTAATGGACCATCGATCATCCTTCTGAACAAGGTTCCGTCTTCGGATAAGGTGAATCATGCTACCTTTGTGCGCAGGGCTCTTGATTCTTTTGGATCTGAGGGGAGCTTCCCGTTCTTCAAATATTCTACGTATTTGTTTCTCCAAACCCATGTCAAACTTGTGGAGTTTATCTCGGTGTGGCCTTCTGCGACCACCAATCTCATGAGTTGTACGACAACCCCCGAATTGAGTTCGTTGTCTTCAACCGATGACCCTAGGTTTGTGAGGGCATCAACCTCACAATTCTGATCTCGAGGCACATGTTGCGAAGTCCATTCCATGAATCGATGTAGAGTTACATGTAGCTTATCCGGGTATCTTTGCATTCGTTCTTCTCGAACTCAAAGGTTCCGTTAACCTGGTGCACCACGAGGAGGGAGTCACATTTTGCCTCAATCACCTCCGCTCCAAATCATTTAGCTAATTCGAGACTTACAATCACGGCCTCATATTCGGCCTCATTGTTAGTCAATTTTACAGTTCTGATAGATTGTCTAACTACATTACATGTGGTTCGTTTCAGCATAATGCCGAGTTTGGACCCTTTGCAGTCAAAGAACCATCTGTAAAAAGGGTCCAGATTTCCGAGGATGTACCTGAGTGTACTAACAATTCTCTTTCAACCTCGGTTACTAGGGCCGGCGTGAAGTCAACCATGAATTCTACCAAGATTTGAGACTTGATGGCTATTCGGAGTCGATATTCAATATCGTACCCACTGATTTATATGTCCCATTTGGCCAACCATCCCGAAAGTTAAGGTTTATGAAAAATATTTGGAAGTGGATAAGTTATTACAACACATGTGGGATGACATTGAACGTATGGTTTTAGTTTCCTAGAGGCGCTTATCAAAGCGAGCGCCAATATTTCTTGATGGGGATACATAGTTTCGGCCTCACCTAAGGTCTGACTAACATAATAGATAGGGAATTTCGTACCTTGTTCTTCTCAGGCCAAGACTCCACTTACCGCTATCTCGGGTACTGCTAAATACAAGTAAAGTTGTTCGTCTGCCCTCGGCGTGTGAAGCAGCGATGGGCTCGATAAGTACCATTTTAGCTCCTCCAAGGCCCGTTTGCACTACGGAGTCCACGTGAAGTTATTCTTCTTCTTCAGTAACGAGAAGAATCGATGAATCTTGTTGGAGAACCTAGAGATGAATCGCCCCATTGCGGCTATGCGCCCCGTTAACCTCCGCACAGCCTTTACGTTATCTACTATCGTGATGTCCTCAATAGATTTTATTTTGTCGGGGTTGATCTCGATTCTTCAGTTAGATACCATGAAGCAGAGAAACTTGCCAGAGCCGACCCCGAACGCACATTTTTCTAGGTTGAACTTCATGTTGTACTTCTTCAGTATACCGAAAGTTTCCTGCAAATGCTTCAAATGGTCCTCTGCTCGCAGGGGCTTAACTAGCATGTCATTAATATAAACCTCCATTGATTTTACTATTTGTTCTTCGAATATCCGGTTTACTAAGCGTTGATAATTTGCACCAGCATTTTTTAATCCGAATGGCGTTACATTATAGCAATAGGTGCCGTACTTAGTGATAAACGAGGTCTTTTCCTGATATTTTGAGTCCATCTATATTTGGTTGTACCCGAAATAGGCATCTAGAAAATTGAGGATCTCTTGGTCGGCTGTGGCATCGATCATGCGATTGATATTAGGCAAAGGAAAAGAATCTTTGGGGCATGCTTTATTTAGATCTTTGTAATCTACACACATTCTAAGTTTGTTTCCCTACGTAGGGACTATCACTATGTTTGCTAACCATTCGGGATACTTTACTTCCCAAATGGATCCTATTTTAAGAAGTTTGGTTACCTCGTCTTTGATAAAAGCATGTTTGACCTCAGACTAGGGTCTTATTTTTTTCTTCATCGGATGGAACTTCGGATCTAGGATCAGTTTATGAGTGATTTTCGGTGTGATCCCTTTCATATCGAGATGGGACCGAGCAAAGAAATCCATGTTAGTTTTAAGGAATTGAATAAGTTTTCCTCTGAGCTTGGGAGCTAGCCCCGTGCCCAGGTATACCTTTCGTTCGGGCTGATATTCGGTTAGTACGATTTGTTCCACCTCTTCGACCGTTGACTTGGTGGCGTCGAAATCATCGGGGACTATGAAGGATTGAGGAACCCCATAATCATCATCCTCGATAGTCCCCTGCTTCTCTAATTGGGTCGAGGGTGGTGTTTGTGGTTTCTATTTGGCCTCTTGTTTTCCCTTTGAATCTGAACCTTTTGTTGATGGGAGTGCCGATATTGGTATGACTTCGTCGAATACAAATATTTCCTTGGCGGCGGTTTGCTCCCTGTAGACCATTTTAACTCCCTCTTCTGTTGGGAACTTCAGAACCTGGTGAAGGGTTAAGAGTACTGCCCTTTTGTTATGGATCCATGGCCTCCCGAACAGGGCATTATACCTCATATCGCCCTCGATCACATGGAACTTCATCTCTTAGATGGTCCCGACCATGTTCACTGGCAAAGTTATCTAACCTTTTGGTGGTTTCGCATGCCATGTTGAAGCCGTTAAAAACTCGGGTTGCGGGCACAACTTGATCTTGTAGGTCGAGTTGTTCGATGACCCTCGATCAAATGATATTGGCCAAGCAACCTAGATAAATCAAAAGACGTTTAACTTGAGTCTTATTTATAAGTACATATATTACCAGTGCGTCGTTATGGGGTTGCACGATCCCATCGGCATCCACGTCATTGATAGACAAGGTTCCTTCTGGTACATAATCCCGAGTTCGCTTCTCCCTCATAATCGACACCTTGGTGCGTTTAAATACTGGTCCTTGAGGAATATTGGCCCCTCTAACAATCATGTGGATCACGTGTTGTGGCTCTTCTTGCTCGTTCTGTCTGTTTGAATCTCTGTTTCTCTTTGCTCAGTCGCTTAAGAATTCTCGAAGGTGCCCCTAACAACCGGGATACTTCTTCCCTTAGCTATCTGCAATATTCTGTTCTATGTCCATGGGTGTTATGATACTTGCACATTTGGTTAGTATTTCTCTGGGCTAGATCAAACTGCAGAGGCCGAGCCATCTAGTATCTTTTATGCGTCTGATGGCTGATATGATAGTTATTGCATCAACGTTGAAGTTATATTCTTATAGCCGTGGTGCTTCTTTGGGATCGACATTATTGTCAAAACCTTTCTTTCTCATGAGCCCTCGAGAGATCTGACCTCGATCATTTCTCATTTCACCTTGAACGGGGTTGTGTCCAAGTCCATTGTTTCTCCGATCTCCATTATATGGCTGGTAATGATCCATGTTTGACTGTGGTTCCCGGTCAATGTCCCTTTTGACTCTGTCCATGGGCCTGATAGGATAAACGGATCCGAAAGGAGTCCCTAGCTGGTCGTCTTCGACCCTAATCTTCGACTGATACCGATTATGCACATCGGCCCAGGTAACAGTTGGGTATTCGATCAAGTTCTGCTTTAATTGTTGTGAATCCCCTGAGCTTCGTACATTTAATCCTTGAGTGAAGGCATGAACGGCCCAATCATCGAAGACTAGTGGTAGATACATATGTTTCATTTGGAACCGAGACACAAACTCTCTGAGCATCTTGTTATCTTTCTGCTTTACTTTGAAGAGGTCCGACTTCCTAGTATGGACCTTTATAGCTCCGGCATGTGCTTTAACGAAGAAATCTGCAAGCATGGAAAAATAATCAATGGAGTTGGGTGGCAAATTATGGTACCATATCATTACTCACTTTGATAGGGTCTCCCCGAAGTTATTCAATAATACAACTTGATCTCATCGTCCTCCAAATCATTCCCCTTAATCTCACATGTGTAAGAAGTGACATGCTCGTTAGGGTCGGTCGTTCCATTATACTTGGGAATTTCTAACTTGCGAAACTTCTTAGGAATTGGTTTAGGAGTCGCACTCGGGGGGGAAGGGCTTTTGTACAAACTTCTTTGAATCCAAACCCTTCAAAATCGGTGGTGCCCCCGGAATTTGCTCAACCCTGGAGTTATAGGTTTCCACCTTCTTGTCATTTGCTTCGATTTTCTTCTCCCCCGAGTCAACTCGCTTTGTCAGCTCCTCGAGCATCTTCATGATTGCGGGGTCGGTCCCTGATTAATTTCTGTTTGATCTCCTTGACACTGATTCAGCCCTACGAACAACTTCCTGCGATGGCTCAGGCTCGACCCTGCTCTGTGTGTGGTTCTGATTTTTGAGATGTGCTATTGCAGCTTGTTGATCCTGCAACATTTCAAATATCACTCGAAGGTTGATCTCGCCTTCTTCGTTTCCTTGTTCTGACTAGCTAATCGAACATCTCTACGGACTCTTCTCTCGGGGTCGATGGCCAAATATGCATTAATGGCAACATGGGAACTGACGTCGATTGGGTCTACGACTGGGACTCCATCGAGGTCAACTGGGGGTACTTTGTTCCCTGGGGCGGCTATGTTGTCGTTTTCGCCGTGGAAGCCAAGGCCATTGTCTATGTGTGTGGGTGTTGATTGAGAGTTTGACATGTTAATCCTGGAATCAAAGATACTCACAAGAACAAGTATAAAATAGTGTGTGTTACAAAATTTAGTACCAGGCAATCACTATTATCCTTAGCCCCACTGTGGGAGTTAAACTGTTTACCCTTAAAACGGATAACAATTGAATTTATATGTGGTTTTAAGGGCACGTGATATCACTCGACACAAACTGAGAAAATATGCAAATTGATATTGAAATTGAAAGTAAAGAAAAATAAAGCAAACCAAATGAGATGTGCAGCTTTGGCCCTCGAGCTAAGTTACCCTCGAACCAAATGGATAAGCAAGTGAATTATGAGCAGAGTAACAGAGTATTGAGAACTTTCAAAAAGTAGTATATTGCTTTGTATTGCGTGAACATGGTCCCTTTACACATGAATACACCCCCTTTATATAGTAGGGGAGTCTTACTTATAGTACAATTCTAAATACAGTAAGAAATCTCATGATTGGCTAATTAATCGGCCTCATCTTGATACATGCCGAGCTTTTCGCCATGATCCTTACTCGATTACGGATATTTCGGCTTACCATTATTTGACTAGGTAAACTTTTATCGGTCTTGCTCGATCTCCGTTCTGCTTGGTCTCGATCTTGGATGATCTTGACCTTAGTCGGTCTATGAATTAGGGGCTCAGCAATCTAACTCCCCACTGAGGCTCGATATAAAAAGAGGCTGAATCGTGGCCTATCATGATCCAACATCGATTAGTCATAAGAAGGGCAGACTCATTCTGACCGTATACAATAAACTGATTAGTTTGGAATTGAAATATATTGAAATATAGTTAACTCCTTGATTGATTCAAAAAGTGAAGGAAAAGAAAAGCGCACTTCATTTGGCATTCATAAGGATTAAGATACTGCGAATTCATTCTGAACTTCCTTGTCAAAACAAAAAGGTGTCACGATCCAAATTCCCAACCTTAGGGATCGTGATGGCGCCTAACACCACACTTGCTAGGCAAGCCAATGTTAGAACTTATTTAATTAATTTTTATTAAAGTCTGTTTAATTATAACAGAACAGTTCAAAAATAAACTAAATTTATTAATTCCAATGCATAAGTTCACGAATAAAATAATAAATAAATAAATAAGCCGAGCCACAAACTAAATATATAACCATAAGACTATCCTAGGGTCCGGTGTCACAATTCACGAACCACTAAGAATACTACAAATAATGGGCTGAAAGAATTATGTATCTGTTTTGAATGTAATAAAACAGTGTCTATAAAATTAAGATAAGACTCCAGGAATCTGCGGATGCCAGCATATCTACCTCGTGTCTCTGAATGATGAAATCAGCTACTAAAGTCTCCTAACGCTGACATGTACCTGGATCTGCAAAAAAGAGTGCAGAGTGTAGTATCAGTACAACCGAACCCATGTACTGAGTAAATGTCGAGCCTAACCTCGATGAAGTAGTGACGAGGCTAATACGGGACAATTATAACTTAATTTGTAACAATATATATAATAAAGCAAGAAAGAAATTCTAAACAAAACAAGAACAATAAACTGTATCAAGAAATAAAATAACTCAGTTGCCTTTTTCATGCCTCACCTATAACCAAATTCTCACATAAGTTTTCAATTTTCCAAAATTTGCTTTAAAATAGAAGTAAGTGCAAAATACGAAAAAAATAGTAGAGTAAAACAATAATTTTGCAAATCTTTGTTTTTGGAAAATCAGTAAAACATAAGTGTCTTCCCTTATTTCTCCTTGTTGCGGCGTGCAACCCGCTCCCATATGTCCACCCTTATTGCTCCTCCCTATATATATCACCCTTATTACACTTGTTGCAGCGTGCAACCCGATCCCACCTGTCCAACCTTATCACTCCTTGTTGCGGCGTGCAACCCGATCCCATATGTCCACCCTTATTGCTCCTCCCTATATACATCACCCTTATTACACTTGTTGCAGCGTGCAACCCGATCCCACCTGTCCAACCTTATCACTCCTTGTTGCGGCGTGCAACCCGCTCCCACCAGACATATCATATCAATTTATTTACTTATGAAAACTTTCTCAATTCAGGCCAAGCCTTTCACAACATTTTTGTCTCAACAAATATAAATAGAAAACGATACAACTCATAAACTTCATCAATTATCATTTCGTAATGAAACCAACCGGAACATATATATAAATATCGTAACACTGTCATCCAGCTCAATCTTTATGTATCATAACAAAACCAAGGGAACAACCAACACTTCTAAAATACTTGGAACAATACTCGACAATAATTTAATGAAACCAAATAGCCATGTAAGCCTCAATGATCATAAAACAATTAAGTCAGGAAGCAAATAATTGAAAACGGGGAAGGGATCATGTTAAGCAGACAATTTGGTGGTGCATAGATACTCGTCACCTCACCTATACACCACACACATGCAATTTCACATAACAATCAAGTTGGGGATTCTTATTCCCTCAAGTCAAGGTTAAACCAAGCACTTACCTCGATCTCACAAGCAAATCACTACTCTAGCACTGCCTTTCCTTTAGAATTTGCTTCTAATCCGCTCAAATCTAATCACAATTGATTCAATGACATCAGTTATAGCCTAAAGGAATCAACTTTATTGAAAAAATATGGCTTTAATATGTTTTCTGATCAAAATACAAAAATCGACCCTGGACCCGCTTGGTCTAAACTCGAGGTTCGGACCAAAACCCGTTTACCCAATCTCCACCGAGCCCGAATATGCAACTGGTTTTGGAATCCGACCTCAGTTCAAGGTCCAAATCCCCAAATTTTGAAATTCCTAAGTGCTACCAAAAAACCCAATTTTTACCATGAAAACTCTAGAATTTTGGTTGAAATCTTGTTAAAAGGTCTTAAGGATTGAATAGAATTAGTTGGAGATCACTTACCAATGGTTTGGAGAAGTTTGGTATTTGGAAAATCGCCTATGGAGGTTTAGGGTTTGAGGAAATTGAAAAAGAAGTGAAAAATCCGTCAAAATCTGATTTAACTGGTTGCAGGTCTCGCATTTGCGAACCCTTCAAATTCCGGCGTTCATCGCAAATGCGATAAAAATGTCGCATTTGCGACATATGGCGACCTCGCATTTGCGACCAAGAATCTCACATTTGCGATATTTGGGTCTGGCCCAGGACTTCGCAAATGCGAAGCCTGATCTCTCAAATGCGAGATCAGAGGCTTGTAACACCAGATATTCAGCTGTTATAAAAGTTTCTAAGTGTAGACACTCCGTAGCCTACCCGAAACTCACCCGAGCCCTCGGGGCTCCAAACCAAACATGCACGCAAGTCTAAAAACATCATACGGACTTGCTCATGCGATCAAATCATCAAAATAACATCCAAAACAGATTTAACCTCAAACTCAAGATTTCCTCAAGAATACTCAAATTTCTAACTTTTCAGCCGGATGTCCGAATTACATCAAATCAACTCCGATTCTCATCAAATTTCACATATAGGACTTACATATCATATTAAACTTGTTCCGGGATCAGGAACCAAAATACGGGCCCGATATCATCAATTTCACAAATTATTTCTTGAAATAACCAGCAGAACAGTTTTCTTCAAAAATTATTTTCTAAGGCTAGGGACCTCATAATTCAATTTCGAGCATACGATCAAGTCTCATATTTTACTGCGCACCTCCCGGGATCGTCGTAACACAGATCCGGGTCCGTTTATCAAAAATGTTGACCAAAGTCAACTAAAGTTAAATTTTAACTTTAGAAATTATTATTTCTCATATTTTCACATAAAAACTTTCTGGTTTCACGCTCGGATTGCGTACGCAAATCGAGGTAATTAAAATTAGTCTTTTATGACTAATAAGCCTAAAATTAGGTCTTAATTCATAAAATAATCCTTTGGGTCATCACAAAAGGGCCAAAAAATAAATAATAGCCAGATTTACAACTGGTAATCGAAAAATAGTCACACTTTCAGAAGTAATCGAAATGTAGTCACTTTTTCTTGTAAAGATAAAATCTGAACAAAAACACCCTTAAAAATATAAAAATATTCTAGCATAATATGTTGGAGTTCGAATTATTTACATATGAGCTTCCAGCATAATTTGTTGTGCAGGAAGTTTATATGCATGAGCTTCATAATCCCGCATATTATGCTGAAATTTTATGTGTGCTAGAGTTACAACATAATATGCTGGAAGTTTATACGCATGAGCTCTATAAGTCCTGCATATTATGCCGGAGCTTTCCATGTTTCAGCAAAACAGTGATTATTTTCCAATGACTTTGTAAACGCTAGCTATTTTTCGATTATCAGTCCGAATGCAGGTTAGCCCGTGCTATTTTCACAACGAAAAGAGAAAAGAGAGTCTTATGTGAAAAATTAAAAGGGAACCTTCGTATTAGATTACGTAAGTTATTTTCTGATTAAACAATTAAAAAGTGTCATTTTTTCCCCAGAATAAAAGCAATTTGCTTCATTTGTAATATTTGTAAATTAATAAGAACCAATGAAGACCAAACTAGGAAATCATCACTTGTTAGCTCTATCTTGAAAGCCCTTCCACTCTCTTCCTAGTATGATTCCTATCACTCACTAGCAACATATGGCTTAGGTGATTTTAACACCAATACCATGACAAATTACACCTTTTCAGTCTTAAAATAGAAGAGGATCATTGATCAAAATTCTAATTGTATAAGTTAACCAAGTCAGCAAGATTATTTCATCTGGACATGTAACTCAACAACAGTAGATAGCATCACTTTGTCATCTCTTCTTGCACAACAAATTCTATTTTTCAGTAACTGTGGTTAAAAGTATATCAAAGACCTTATATTAGATCAACAGCAATGTGATTTCCCATGTATAATATTTATTCCATAACAATAAAGAAACACACATTCCACATGTATCTAATGGAATTTGTCCCTAAAGATTTAAAGAATCATAGACTAACAACCACTTGTGTCATATGATCAGCTTCAGAAGTTCATCTGCCCAATAAGGCAACTCGATTTTTCTGAACTGCCTGAGTTAAATATATGTCGAAGAGTTCACACCGGATTGGCATTTCCATTTAATAGAAGGGGTTCTTCAAGACATAATCAGTGTATAATTCGTAAACGTACTTCAAGAGATATTTCATATGCAGAGTTCCAGGTTCACAGACCATAAAAACTTTTGTCCCTGCAATTAGAATGATCAATTCTTTAACTGGTTAGATATTATTTAACCATCGATCAGAAAAAGAAAGAAAACTGAATATCATCAAGTTAAATGTTCTATAAAACTCTCAACTCAATGACATAGAACTTAGTTTGACGCAAGCACAAACATGTTGGAACCAGTCTGTTAAACATCTGCCTAAGATGTTGTACGTGCAGCGTCATCTACCATTTCCATTGCACTATCACTTTAATGTGCTTTTTTTCAAATCACTGTTTACCAATTTTGTTTCCATATACTAAATATATCACTTTATTTTTCAACATAGCACTATCCAAATTAATTTCTTGAAATTTAATGTATAAACAGATAAATCCAAGAAGAATGTCATCTATTGAAGATTAATTATTAGAGATGTTAAAGATCCACCAAATCTTACTTTTTTTTTTTGTGTCAGTGTGTGTTTCTTTGAGAGAGGAGTCATTGGAGTCACTGTTAAAAATATAATACTCTTGGTGGGATGTTGGTTAAATGGAACTACAGAATTGCATGGTCAGCGACTTTTTGAGGTGATAGAGGTGAAAATGCATAATGTTAAGTCAAACCTAAGTTTCAATGATGATAAATTTACTTACCTTGTTTTGCAAAAATCAGGAATCAACAAAAGGAAAGAAAAGTAATGAGAAGCTGTCCAAAGGTGTGTTGCTGAATTAATGATTAAAAAAAAAAGGAATCCAAATCTATCATATCCTTTCAGCCTCAATAGAAGCAAATCAAGACTACAAAGAAAAGGGAATCCAAATCTATCATATCCCTTTAGCCTCAATCAAAGAAAATCAAGACTACAAATCAAGGAGTTATTTACAACAAATATCTGGTATCCTCAATTAGCTCAATCGAAGGCTCGAATTTCTCCACAATGTAAGATCAAGACAAGGAAAGTCATGAACGAATCCGACCCTTCTCAAGAGCAGGATTCGAGAGGCACCCATTGGGTCATATCCCTTTAAAGATCATGTGCCTCTAACTCAGTCAAGGCTCAACGACTCTCAACTCTCCTATAAGAAGTCTGCTAAGATCAAATGGAATATTTGTGCAACTACAAACATTATCTTCCAAATCTCCCTACCTCTTAGCCTAAACAATGTATTCCTCAGCTTATCTGTGTCACAAAATATAGGAAGAGTTAGAACACAAAAGAGAGTTGTGTCATTATTCAAGATACATTGTTGCTATACTTCGTTGGTGGTGAATGAATCAAAACCATCCTTGATGTAATTATTTTCAAGATCTAAGGGAACCCTTGTGACCCAAGGGAAACTTGTCACGACCCCAAATCCTAACAGGCCGTGATGGCGCCTATCGTGGAACTAGGCTAGCCAACCATCACCTTACTACGCGTTTATTCAAATATAATAGTTCACAATTTAATAATAAGCATGCAACCATAGCACAAATAATATAATTAAGTCTTAGCGTCCCCGTAATATTCTAAACAACCTCCCAAGAACTGGAGTCAATAGTCATGAGCATCTAAGAATAAATAAATCTAACTCTGCTAAAACTATAATATATGTCTCTGAATCAAATGCTAAAACTAAATAAGGAAGGGAAATGGAGAAGCTGTGGACGCTGGACAGCTACCTCGAAATCCCGTAAATGCTGCTATCGAACCTGCGTCAGCTACTCCTGTGAGCTAGTACCTGGATCTGTGCAGAGAGGCACAGGGAGTCTTTATGAGTACGCCAACTCAGTAGTAATGAAAATAAATCACAGTCTGAGTAATATAAACACACAAAACATGTACACAATTCCACAAACCAGTAAAACACCAAGTCACCACGTAGTATTCATCAATTCATAAGTTCGAAATCAGTTTCCAGAAATACTTTGAAAACAAGTACAATATCAGTATATCTCAGTAAAATTCTCAGAAAAATCAGTGTGAAAACGAAGTAAATCATAGTTTGAAAATTCAGTAAAAATCTTCATAAAACTGCCCCTCGGGCTATAATCATTTCTCATCACAATATCTTTCAGTATTAGCCCATCAGGCAACCTCACAATCACTCTGCCCATCAGGAAACCTCACCATCACTCTGCCCATCAGGCACCTCACAATCACTCTTCCCATCAGGCACCCTCACAATCACTCTTCATAAGCCCCGCGGGCATCACTCAATCGGTACCAGCGCTCACTGGGGGTGTGTTACAGACTCCGGATGGGCTCTTACAACCCAAGCGCAATAATAAGCCACAACATGGCATAAATCACACACAATATAGGCCCGCAGCCTCACTCATATCATATCATCCTCACAATATAGGCCAGTAGCCTCACTCATATCATAACATCCTCACAATATAGGCCAGCAGCCTCACTCAGTCAGACACTCTCAATTTGCCCTTCAGGCCATAAATATACCGGGTTCTCGACCCAAAAACAGTATTTCATTTTCAAGAAGTAGTATCAAAATACTCTGAGTATCAAAACAATTTCACAGAAAAGACTGAGTGTAAAATCATAACATATCAGTGAGGAAAATAGTAAAGCAGCCCCCAAGGGGTTAAAACAGATCGGCACTAGGCCCCAAACATGGCTTACAACCCAAATCATATCAAAATATTTATATTATTAAGTATAGGCTTAGAAATCGGTTTCACAACCCAATATTCGCCTAAATAGGAAAGATGTTTCCAAAGTTTCCACCTTTTTATCTCAAACCCCGTGAAAGGGTGCAAAGTCCGGGGTTTCATACCCTCAGGACAAGATTTAAAGACATTACTTACCTCAAAACTAGCCCGAAATTATTCCACAATGCGCTTGCCTCTCAAATCAACCTCCGAAGGCTCCAAATCTACCAAGTTTAGATTTTTATCATCAATATGTGCTTAAGGAACAATTTCCAATAGAAAGATATCAAATTTACTCAGAAATCCGAAACCGGGCAAAACCCGACCCACGGGCCCGTGTCCTGAAACTCAGAAAATTTTATATAAAAGTGTTCTTCATCCTCCCACGAGTCCGTACATATAAAGAACACCAAAATCGGAGTCCGTTTGACCCCTCAAATCGACCCTTGAAGGTCTCA
>ML265307.1:44519-120917 GCA_005239495.1 Nicotiana undulata | reverse complement strand
TGGCTTTTTTTTTTAAAACCCCCAATCCCCCCCCCCCCCCCCCCTTTGTTGTACTTTCACATAAGTTATATGTTATAACAAGCTTCATTCCTTACTTCCTTTTGTCATAAGGCACAGTACTTACTTTCCTTCTCCCTTTCTTCCCTTTTGTGACCTCTTTTATATCATGTTTACCTTGATTAAAACTTATGAGGTTTCAGATTTGCAGGGAAGCATAGACACCCAAAACTTCTAAGGTGTGAGTAGTTTGGTTTCCTCCCATACAGAATCTCAAAGGGGCATCTTCCTTTAAGACATGAGGGTGGTAATCTATTAATCAAATAGGTAGAGGTTAGAATGCATTATCCCCAATACTTTATAGGTAACTTGGATCGATATAGCAATGCTCTTGCAGTTTCAAGAAGGTACTTATGTTTTCTTTTGACTATACCATTATGTTGTGGAGTATAGGGGCAGGTTTTCTAGTGTGTGATACCTTTGTTCTGGAAAAACATGGTTGTCTTAGTATTCACAAATTCTAAGCCATTGTTAGTCCTCATAGTCTTTAGAGGTGAACTGATTTTGGACCATTGCAAAGAAGGCTTTTATAACATGTAAGGCATTGCTTTTGCTGGTTAGAAGATGTGTCCAAGTACATATACTAAAATAATCAACTAGGGTAATAAAATATTTGTAATTATCATGAGTTGGTGCATGGTAAGGACCCCACATGTCTACATGTAAGAGTTCAAACATCTTGGTTGTGGATGTGGTTCATTCTGGGAAAGGAGATGTGATGATCCAAATGGCCATCTTGTGATTTAAGACTCCATTCGAGGCTCGTTAGCCTTAAAAGCATTATTCTTACTCACCTCAATTTGTGTGCACAGTCCGGGCGTGAATCCGGAAAGCCTTTATGTGAAAAATATATGAAATAATAATTTTTGAGATTTAAAAATGATTTTTAGTTGACTTTGGTCAACGTTTTGAGTAAACGGATCCGGACCCGTGTTCTGATGGTACCGGGAGGTCCGTACTAAAATATGAAACTTGGGAGTATGCCCAGAATTGAATTACGAGGTCCCTAGCTCGAGAAATAATTTTTTGATGAAAATTGTTAGACTGAAATTTAAAGGAATTAAAGATATTGATTAATGTTTGAATTCGTTGGTACCGGGCCTGTATTTTGGTTCCGGATCCCGGTACAGGTTATTATAATATTTAAGTCATATCTTTGAAATTTGGTGGAAATCGGAGTTGATTTGACATGATCCGGACGTCCGGTTGAGAAGATAGTAATTTTGAAGTGTTCTTAAGAAATTCATGAGTTTTGATGCTAAATCTGTAGTTTTAGGTGTTATTTTGTGATTTGATCGCAGGAGCAAGTCCGTATGATGTTTTAGACTTGCGTGCATGTTTGGTTTGGAGCCCCGACGGCTCGGGTGAGTTTCGGATAGGCCACAGAATGATTTGGACTTAAGAAATTTTACAGGTGTGCTTCAAGTCTGCAGACGTTGCATTTGCGAAGTCTGGCTCGCAGATGCGAGCATCGCATTTGCGAAGATATTTCGCATTTGTGATCATAAGGGATGGGAGGTGACCTTCGCAATTGTGAGCCTCAAAGTCACAATTACGACCAGAACAGGCCGCTTTTGCGAACAATTGTTCGCATTTGCGATGCTAGCAGGCCAGGCCATACTTCGCTTTTGGGATGTAATTTCCGCATTTACGAGTTCGCATTTGCGAACCTGTGATCTTGCGATAACTGCAGCTGTTCAAAAATGATTCTGGACGGGATTTTTCATTCGTTGTTCACTTTTTCGAACCCTAAACCTCAACAGGCGATTTTCCAAAGACCCAATCTTCTCCAAATCATAGGTAAGTGATTCCTAACTAATTTCTTTCAATCTCTTACATCTTTTAACAAGATTTCAACCTAGAATCTAGAATTTTCATGGTAGAATTAAGGGGTTTTGGGTAGAACTTAGTGTATTGGTAAAAAAGAGCTTCACACGTATGATAATTCTTGATGATTCAGCCAGTTACGTGGACCAAGGAACGCATGACAGCCGAACATGATTCTATAAGGAGGTGCGAGGCAAAGAGGCACGGCACTATATACCTACGAGGTAATCAGCTACGGGAAACTCAACCTGATTGAGACAAGGAAGAGACACGGTCAGAATGAATCCGGACAGAGCTACGGGCAGATTCAAAGATCTTCAATTAATGATTCAAACGTTACACAACCTTCACGCAACAGTTATGGTTATTCTTTCTAACGTTACATTAATGTAATAATTAGTCATTAATGTGTTATCATTGCAAGAGGTAGACGTTATACTGAAGAATTCCCTATATAAGGGAATAGAAGTTAACTTGTAAGACACATCCGAACTACAAACAGAATACACTTTACATTTCTGTGCATCTTATTATTTATTTACTTGTTCATTCGTAATTTCTTGATTATCAGAAACCCGTGTTCATTCTAAAAATAGCTTTAGTCAAGGGATCTAATTCTTTGGTTAAACAAATTGGTTCTGTTATCGGGAATCTGATAATCTTTGTTTGCTTTTCAAACGATATCCTCTGAACTATGTCGAACTCCAACGACAATAACCAGCAAAGAGATGGGACTCCATCACCCCCTGGATCCCCAGGAGGCTCAAGGGAACAATCCCAAGAAAGATCTAACAACAACAACAACATTAATGATAACGATCAAACGGTAGAACAAGATCAAATGAAGCAAATGATTGCAGAGTATGTGAGCCAGGCTCTACAAGAATTCGCAAGGGGATTACCAGCGGCATCACCTGCATCACTGACACCACCTCGCAATAATACCATCACCGTGGAAAATCCTCAATCTGGGTTGGTAAACTCAGCAAGGGAAGACACTCCTAATGAATCTCGCGAAGCGAGACCAGGTATGACTAATAACTCTGAATTACAAAATTTATTACTAACCTTGCAGAAACAGGTGAAGGAACAAAACGATCGAATCGAGAAAATTCCTATAGTACCACCTGTTATCAAAGGCATTGATGTTGATAGATATTCTCAACAACCTTGGAAACCAAGCGCAGCACCCTTGCCTATACCCAAGAAGTTCAAAATGCCTGATGTTCCCAAGTATGACGGGACAACTGACCCACACGACCATGTGACTACTTTTACTACCAGAGTGAAAGGCAACGACTTAACAAAACAAGAGATTGAGTCGGTCCTAGTCAAAAAATTTGGAGAAACACTTACCAAAGGAGCACTAACTTGGTATTCTCTTCTTCCTGAAAACTCTATTGATTATTTTGCCGAGCTTGCAGATTCTTTTATAAAAGCACACTCTGGTGCACAAAAAGTTGAGAAAAGAATGAAAGACATATTAAAGATAAAACAAGGAGACACGGAACTACTCCGTGAATTTGTAGACAGGTTCCAGCGAGAAAGAATGTTACTACCACGGGTGCCTGATAATTGGGCAGCCATGGCATTCGCAAGCAATCTAAATGACAAAAGCTCAGAAGCCATGAGAAGACTCAAGGAAAGCTTGAGATAATTCCCAGCTACGACATGGAATGGTGTTTATAACATGTACAGTACCAAACTTCGGATAGAAGAAGATACCATTGCTCGTTCGAAAGATGAAGATCATACCAGATCCAGACGCTCCGAATCAGAAAAGAGATCAGGTAAAAATAGGTACGATCCTTATATGAGAACCTCGAGACGTGAAACTCGTCCCAGGTTTGAAAATACTAGGTCAGAATATAGACCACCCAACAGAGATGCAGGCTCATCTTCATCTAGATCCAGAAAGGATCGAGATGAACGACCTAGGGGTAATGCACGAATTGGGGATCACACCTTCAATGTAAGTACCCTAGAACTAGTTTCAATATTAAGAAATATGGGAGATAAGGTTAGATGGCCCAAAGAAATGCGGTCAAACCCAAATAAAAGGAACCTAGATTTCTGGTGTGAATTTCATAACGATCATGGACACAGGACTGCAGATTGCAGATTTTTACAAGGTGAAATAGAGAAATTATTGAGACATGGCTACTTAACAGAATTGTTTAGTGATAAAGGTAAGCAGGCATACATGAAGAACAGGCAGGAACCCCCGAAACCACCGTCTCCAAAAAAGAACTGTCAACGTGATACACGTAGGTGAAGAAGTAAACGGAGTGGTTTGCAAAACAGCCACGAAGTTCACAATTACACACGGAAAGCAGGTTCGAGAAAACCCGAATGCAGACAATATAACCTTTGATGATGCAGATTTCGGCGGACTAATGCTCCCCCACAACAATGCTCTGGTAATATCATTACTCATTCATGACACTAACGTTAAAAGAGTGTTGTTTGATCCAGGTAGTTCAGTCAACATCATTTTGCTAAGAGTCGTGGAATAAATACTCTTGGGAAATCAGGTGATCCCAAAGGCACGAGCCATATCAGGGTTCGATAACTCTACGGTTATAACCAAAGGAGAAATTGAACTTAGCACTTATGCCGAGGGAGTAATCAAAAACACCAGATTCCAAGTCATCGATACTGACATGGCTTATAACGTAATCATGGGAAGGCCATGGATCCACGACATGAAAGCCTACATTACATCAGGTAATTAAATTCCCTTCTAAATGAGGAACCCAACAGATTAGGGGTGATCAGCAAACCCCTAAGAATATAAATTATGTGGTACAATTTAACAAAAAAGAAGTTCAAAGACTAACAGGAAGAATTGCAGCCATAGGAAGATTTATTTCCAGGTCTTCCGAAAAAAAATTTAAATTCTTTTCAGTTCTCAAAAAGCAAAATCAGTTCGAATGGACTGAAGAGTGTCAACAGGCTCTCAAGGATCTAAAGGCTTATCTATCAAAAACCCTGTTGCTATCAAAGCCAAATAAGGGGGAGAAGCTGTACGTCTACCTTGCCGTCGCAAAAATTGTTGTAAGTGCAGTATTGGTAAGGGAAGATAAAGGTAAACAATCTCATATTTATTATGTAAGCAAGACATTACTAGATTCTGAAACTAGATACCCACATCTGGAAAAATTAGCCTTAGCTCTAGTCACAGCATCTAGAAAGTTGAGGCCATATTTTCAATGTCATCCAATCACTATTGTGACCCCTTATCCATTGAGAAATATATTGCATAAACAAGAACTATCAGGAAGATTAGCTAAGTGGTCCATAGAATTGAGCGAGCATGACATAATATATCAGCCTAGGACTGCGATAAAGTCTCAAATTTTAGTTGATTTTGTCGCTGATTTTAATAATAGAATTGTCCCTGAAGTGGAAAAAGAGTTACAACTCTTTAACGGTGCTAATTCGGGTCTATGGACCCTATTTACCGATGGTTCTTCCAATGTAAAAGGTGTCGGCTTAGTCATAGTCTTAATTTCATCCACGGGTGAAAGGACACGACAAGCTATCAAATGTTATCCTATAACTAACAATGAATCAGAGTATGAAGCTGTCATTGCAGGGCTAGAACTGGCACGAGAACTCTCAATCGAGCAAATCGTAATCAAGACCGACTCCCAATTGGTAGTAAATCAGATGCAGGGGACTTATATCGCTCGGAAGACTCGGCGCAACAATATCTAGAAAAGGCACGAGATCTCGTGAGGCAATTCAAAACGTGGAAAGTTATACAAATACCTAGAGAGGAAAATGCGGAAGCAGACGCATTGGCTAACCTCGCAGCAGTCACGAAAGTTACAAACAAAGACAATGCAATTGTCGTCCATCTATTTCATTCAGCAATAGACCAGGACAAAAATGAGGTAACTTTCAACAATTTAACCTGGGATTAGAGAAGCGACATTTTAAATTTTTTGCAGAATGGCACTATACCTGATGACAAAAAAACAGCTCAAGCACTTCGCCAAAAAATTGCCCGGTACTGCCTCATTCGAAACTCATTATATCGCAAGATGTTCGAAGGTCTCCTAGCTAAATGACTCGGACCTAATCAAACGGAGTTCGCGTTGAGAGAAGTCCACGAAGGACACTGTGGAAATCACGCACGGGCGAGATCCTTGGTCAAAACCCTTATCAGAGATGGATATTATTGGCCTAAGATGGAAGAAGAGGCTGAGAGCTTCGTATCCAAATGCGATAAATGCCAACGATTTTCCAATAACATGCATCGACCAGCGAAACTATTGCACCCATAATATCACTGTGGTCATTCATGAAGTGGGGCATGGATATCGTGGGACCCCTCCCCGTAGCTAAAGGAAAACGTGGGCCATGGATATCGGTTCTTACTCGTGCTAACCGACTATTTTAAAAAATGGGTAGAGGCGGAAGCTTTCAAACAGGTGCGAGAAAAAGAAGTTAAAAGCTTCTTATGGCGAAACATAATATGCCGCTTTGGAATACCTAAGGAGATCATGTGTGATAATGGCCCACAATTCATAGGCACGCAAGTCACAGAATTCTTCAAAAGCTGGCAAATCAAACGGATTACTTCAACGCTGTATCACCCTGTGTCTAATGGTCAAGCTGAATCAACGAATAAAATCATCATCAACAACCTAAAGAAACGGCTAGAGAAAGCCAAGGGAAATTGTCCTGATGAATTACCAGCGGTACTATGGGCCTACAGAACAACTTCAAAAACAGCCACTGGAGAGACTCTGTTCGCACTTGTCTATGGCTAAGAAGCCTTAATACCTGTGGAGATTGGCGAACCAAGCATAAGGTTTACAACAACCACGGAGGATGCAAACAACGACAAATTGAGGACCAATCTGGACCTGCTCGAACAAAGAAGAGAAGCAGCACTAATACGGATGGCAGCTCAAAAACAAATCATAGAGCGTTATTACAACTGTAAAGCTCATCTCAGATACTTCAAGATTGGGTACTTCGTCCTCAAAAAAGTCTTTCAATCAACCAAAGAAGCTGGTACGGGAAAATTAATTCCAAATTGGGAAGGACCCTACAAAATCCGAGGCATAGCTGGAAAGGGCGCCTATGAGCTGGAAGCTATGGATGGCAGGATCTTACCAACAAGCTGGAATGCCATCCATTTGAAGAAGTATTATTTCTAAGGAAAAGGAATACCCCCGGTCAGGTATCACACGTTCGATTTTCTTCTTGTACTGTTAAAAATTTTACTAACCATTTTAGATGATAGGCATAAAGCTAACCCATCACTAGATGATGATATTAGACCTGCAAAGACGCGAGGAAGTAACTGAATTCCCGGTCTAGGGTTACACTTTCTGATGGACGTTTTAAAGGGCTAAGTAGTCATCATCTAAAAACTATATACCTTCGAGTCCCGTACGTTTTTCGTTTTTAGGAAAAAGACCACAAGGAAGGAATAGTCAAGTGCTCAAGATTTCATCCTTCAAAGCTCAAACACTTGGGGGACTTTACAGTATGGAAGGCAAAGATGAAGCAAAGAAGACTATCAAAAAAGTCAAAGCTCGAGCCTGAAGATCCATCTACCCAACAAGTCAAGTGATACGAGCAGAATCGAAAGAGCCAAAGACTCAAAACACAAAGCCTGATCTATAAAACCTTCGAACATGTTCATAAATGTATGTTCATGTGAAAAGGCAAAATATTAGCTACGAGGAAGGAATTCACATCTTTGTACTTATTCAAAAAGAAAACTGTTGTAACTAAAAACAGTTGTGGATAAAAGATCATCATCTTTGTACTCATTCAAAAAATTGTTATAACTAAAAATAGTGACGAAATCTTTGTACAGAAAATTGTTATCAAATAAAAAAGTTACAGATGAAAGATCAAAATCCTTGTACTCATTTGAAAAACTGTTATCGAATAAAACAGTTACGGATGAAAAAGCATTTCCCTCGTGATTATTGAAAACTGTTATCAATGAAAACAGTTACAGGTAAAAAACCCTATCTTTACAAAAACTGTTACGAACGAAAAACTGTTATTCTCTTGTATTAACTCGAAAAAACTGTTACATAAGAAAAACAGTCACGAAATACAAGTGTATATCAAACTTTTTGAAAGAAAACAGTTGCAACATGTGTTTTAGACGAGAATCAAACACATGTAAAATGTTGTGAATGTTCAAACAGAAAACTTTCTTCAAAAACATTCTTAAACATGTGAAAAATTCCTATCTCTCTATTGCATTATTACACCATTATGATGTTGAGACGTCTTCTTCATTAAGTGTCGATCAAAAAGAAAAGGGCCCTCTTTCAAAATCGTACCTATTACGAAAAGGTGCCGATAATCTAAAGTATTTTAATGCAAAACTCAGAGGTAAAACTAAAACCTCAAAAATAAAGCATGCAAAAGACTTAAAAGAGTGAAACAGAAACTCAATAGAAGACAAAAGTCATACTTGCATATATATATATATATATATATATATATATATATATAAGCCGTATAAACTAAGTATTAACTTATACTTAGCCGTATATAGTGTTTATACATTATGGTGCCCCTAAGTTGTCAGTTGGGGACTTTAAGAGTTCTAAATTTACCCCCGATGGGACTGGGGATAACCACTAATTGGGACAAAGAAAAAAAAGGGAGGAACCAACTTCTCAAACTTCATCAAGAGGGGGGTTGACTTCTTCACTGGCAGAGGGAGCAGGAGCAGCTTGGGACGGGGAGACTTGAACAGCAGGAGCCTCAGCTTCAGGTGAAGAGAGATTCTGACCTTGTTGAGCCTTCTCCATGGCTTCCTTGATTTTAGTTATTTCAGCATTAAGGTCGAAATCCTCCCGACTCATTTCAGTCAATGTGTCGAGGCGTGAATTCATGTACGCCCAACTAACATCGACAACTGCCGCGTCTTCAAGAGCTTTGTAATCCTTCTCCCATATCATAACTTCAGCTCTCAGCCCGCCCCTCTCAGCCTCAACAGCATCTTTGGCGGCCCTTAAAGGTGCGATAGATCTCTCCAGGAGTCGAATTTTATCTAAGGAATTGCGGAGATCTTCCTGAGTCTGGGTGAGTGACTGCACTAGCTCGCCTGAATACTCTTCCTTTTGGTCCAATAAGGCCTTCAAGCTCCTAACTTCTTCTGAGGCATGAGACAACTGCTCAGCAAATGAGGACTCAAAGATGCTTTTATCTTTGCCCGCTTGATTGGAAGAATCCTTCTCCACTGCCAACTCCGCCGCCATGACTCTCATATGCTGCTCCAAGGTACATTTTTCTTCTTCTAAGGCCTCCATGTCGAGCCTTAAGCTTTCATATTGCCCCTTCCAGTTATTTGCTTCAGCATGCCACTCTTTCATTTCTTGCTCCGTGTTAGAAATTCTCTTCATGAGCTTTGTGCCTATAAGATTGATCTACAAAAAGATAACCAATTAGATACGGTAAATACATGTACAAGAATGAAATGCAATAAAATGCACTCTACCTTTAAAGAAGTATGCACGACCTCATTAGCCCATGTAAGGAACTATGGCTATCTAGCTTGGCTCTCTCTGTCGGGCCTATCAAGGGTTTCAGCCACACATCAGGCTGGCCAGACTTTTTAAAGAGACTCCCATCATCTGGAACCTCTATCAACACCTGCCTCATCTCCCTGCTGGAAGACCCTACTTCTCTAACATAAGGCACGGAAGCAGGCAGAGATGTAGGAGCCACGGACATAGAAGGAGCCGAAACATCCACGGGAGAAAGAGCAACGGTAGGAGTAGGAATAGTAACGGAAGAAGAAGAAATAACTGGAGCGGTAAAGGGGAGTTCACTAAAAGAAGGAGGAATAACGGCCAAGGGAACTTCATCACCTACGGGACAAAAGCTTTCACGGAACAAATGATCAACAGAATCACGCACGGGAGAGGGGGTAGCATCCTCGAAGGCAGAAAGTCCAATTTCAGGCACGGAAGGCACAACCACAGGTGTAGACTCTTCGTCCAAGATCACCTTCCTTCTGCGCGACCTATGGAACCAAAGTGCCCTCCTCCTCATCTTCTTCTTCTGAGGTCCTAGACCCACCAACCTTTCTCTTCGAAGAAGAAGAACCTGAAATAATTTCCTGGGCCTGAGCCAGGGACAATTTGGGAACGGATGCAGCAGACGCCCCACGAGCGGGAAACCCTGTCAAAAGAAAAAGGGTAAAACAACAAAGAGACTCGAGCAAGGAAAGAAGCGAAAACAAAAGCTTCACTTACCGTGAGTTTTCACTTTCCAATCGTACTTCCTGGAGAAGTACTTCCAAGACCTTTCTGCCAACGGAGCAATCGACAAAAGCTTTTCTACCCAACCACGGATACCGGAGACATTCTCGACAGTACCCATGAATTCTAAAAAAAATAGCTACAGTGTTAATAAAACATTTAAAGCAAAAAATAAGGAATGTGAGCTAAAATGTACTCATGTGCACGATTCCACTTCTCGGGGAAGGGAAGACTTTCTTCACCCACTAAACCAGCAGTAGGCACAGCAACGTACCGAAGGTACCAACCCTTATCCTTATCATCATCAGGGGTCACCAACACTCTTTTACTCCTGGCAGCTAGAGTAAAAATACCTTGACGAAACAATGTCGGGGAATAGAGGTAAATAATATGATTAAAGGTGAAAGGGACCGAAGCTAAAGTAGCTAAACATCTGAGACATGCGACAACTCGCCATACAATAGGACTGACGTCCCAAGCAAATATCGAAAAAATGACAGAACTCAATGATAACTGGACCAATAGGAGGTCTAAACAAAAGAATATCCCGTCTTGTAAGACGTTATTCTTTGGTTTCCATTCAGAACGATGACAGGAAAATCGGACTCCCAAAAACAGTCCATGTGAACAAGAGGAATTAAACCTTCGGTGAGCAGGGTGGGGTACCTATCAGAACTATCAAGGGATGAAGACTGGTCTGTAAGGACCTGATTATCCCTAGCAAAGGTAAACTCAGCAGGAATGATTTCATCCACTCAAGGTTCGCGTAAAGGTTCGTGATGTTCTCTACCTCTAGACGAAGATCTGGAAGCCCTAGCTCTCGGAGAAATTAGAGACCTAGCAGAAGGAGGGGAAGTGATCTGGGAAGAGGAAGAACCTCTTAAAGGAGTAGAACTTAAACTCCTCAATCTACCACCTCTCCGGCTACGCGTCGGAGCAGAATAAGGGGCCAAATCATCAACGTTTATCACTCCCTTAGGTTGGTTCGAAGAAGACATATTTACAAAGACGAGGAAAAAGTTCTTCACAAACAAAGAATGAAAGTTTTTCGTGAAAGTAAAGAAAGGACAAAGGGTATTTATACTTGAAGACAACCGTCAAAAATGGGAAAAAACAATGATGTGAAAGTCATAATTGAAGGTGTCACATCGTGACTGATGCAGCCGCAAAAAGCCCTAAAAGGCACCGAGTAATTGCAGAACAAACCCGGAGGTGACATGTGGATTAAGAATTAAATGGAAGTGACAAGATACACATATGTTCAGAGAAGGATACAATGTTTCGAAGTAAAGCGGCGGCAAAATATTCCCGCCATAAATGTGTAACCACTTACCAAATATTAATTGATAAATAAATGGTAAGTGGGGGGATTATCTGTATTGGTAAAAAAGATCTTCACACGTATGATAATTCTTGATGATTCAGCCAGTTATGTGGACCAAGGAAAACATGACAGCCGAACATGATTCTATAAGGAGGTGCGAGGCAAAGAGGCACGACACTATATACCTACGAGGTAATCAGCTACGAGAAACTCAACTTGATTGAGACAAGGAAGAGACACGGTCAGAATGAATCCGGACAGAGCTACGGGCACATTCAAAGATCTTCAATTAATGATTCACGCATTACACAACCTTCACGCAACAGTTACGGTTATTCTTTGTAACGTTACATTAATGTAATAATTAGTCATTAATGTGTTATCATTGCAAGAGGTAGACGTTATACTGAAGAACTCCTTATATAAGGGAATAGAAGTTAACTAGTAAGACACATCCGAACTACAAACAGAATATATTTTACTTTTCTGTGCATCTTATTATTTATTTACTTGTTCATTCGTAATTTCTTGATTATCAGAAATCTGTGTTCATCCTAAAAATAGCTTTAGTCAAGGGATCTAATTCTTTGGTTAAACACTTAGGAATTTCGAAATTTGGGAATTTAGACCTCGAATTGAGGTCGGATTCCAAAACTATATTCGGGCTCGGGGGATAATGGGTAAACGAATTTTGGTACGAACCTCGAGTTTGGACCAAGCGGGCCCGGGGTCGAATTTTGTCCTTTGTTGGGAAAATTTATAAAAATCATGATTTTTCATTAAAGTTGATCTCTTTAGTAATAATTAATGATATTAAACTAATTATGATTAGATACGAGTGGGTTGGAGGTGAATTCTAAAGGAAAAGTTGTACTTAAGCAGTGAGTGGCCTGCGAAATCGAGGTAAGTGTTATGTCTAACCTTAGCTTGAGGGAATAGGTATTGTGTGACTACTTGCTACTTGGTTGGTTGTTGGATACGATGTATAGGTGAGGTGACGAATATCTATACATTGTGGTCGAGTCATAACATGCGAGTGAAAGTTCATTCTTGTTATTCTTGTAGTTTTTAAAGCCTACTATCCATGCTTATTGTTGCTATTGAAATGTTGGAAGAATTGTATCTGGTTCCATCGAGATGGATAACATTGTGAATATTGGTTTGAGGTTGAGATATTAAATTGTGAAAGTAATTATGGTGAAATACTGATTTCTTTAGAAATTTCTCTTTATATGTGTTAATGATTATGTGATTGGTGAGGAAGAGTGTAAAGCAAGAAGGGTGATGTCGTGCATAATTTATTTATATGGTGAGGAAGAGTGTAAAGCACGAAGGGTGATGCCGTGCACGATTTATTTATATTGTGAGGAAGAGTGTAAAGCACGAAGGGTGATGCCGTGCATAATTTATCTATATTGTGAGGTTGAGAGTAAAAGAACGAAGTGTGATGCCGTGCATTCTTATCTATTATTTGGTGAGGCCGAGAGTAAAATCACGAAGGGTGAGGCCGAGAGTAAAATCACGAAGGGTGATGCCGTGCAGATTTCCTTTCTATTTTAATTGCTTAATTGGTTTGTTGATCACTATTTATTCATATCTTCTCGTTTTTCCCACTCCTTATGTTGAAATTCCCCACTGCACGTCCCCTTACCATTATTTGTTGTTTTAATTCGTTATTTGTTGTTACTTCTACTAGCATGATTATATATGTCCAGGTTTTTATGTGGTTTCCTGTCCTAGCATTGTCACTACTTCGCCGGGGTTAGGGTCGACACTTACCAGTACATGGGGTCGGTTGTACTGATACTACACTCTGCAGCTCTTGTGCAGATCCAAGTTTAGGTCTGAGCTGAGTTCGAGTTGTAGCTTACCATTCGCACGGAGACACGAAGTAGATCTGCCGACGTCCGCAGATTCCTGGAGTCTCTTCCTAATTATTCAGTTGATGTTTTATTTAGTTCAAAAACAGTTATATATTTTCTTTCAGCCAAATACGTGTAGTAAATTCTAAGTAGTTCGTGAATTGTGACTCCAAACCCTGGGTAGCTAGACATTAGTATTAGTTTCGCAGTATTTTTTTATTATTTCATTTATTATTTTGGTATCATATATTCGATGGTAGAAAGACTTCGTATATGTTTTAATTGTTTTAAATGTCGTAACCCTCTAATGTTGGCTTGCCTAGCAAGTACATCGTTAGGCACCATCACGGTCCAGGCAGTGGGAATTCGGGTCGTGACAAGTTGGTATCAAAGCACTAGGTTTGCTTAGGTCTCACAATTCACGGACAAGTTTAATAGAGTTTGAGGGATCGGTACGGAGATGTCTGTACTTATCTCCCAAAGGCTATAAAGTTAGGAACAAGTTCATTTTTATTAAACTCTGTCGTGCGATTCTTGTTATCCCAATACTGATTGAACGTATCTATTCTTATTCTCTCGCAGATGGCGAGAACACGTGACTCTTCTTCCACTGACCAGCAACCGGATTCTCCAGCAGAAGCAGCTCCTACAAAGGGTTGAGGCAGAGGCAGGGGCAGGACTCAGCCTAGTGCTCAGGCAGCAGCTCCAGCTGCGGAGCCTCAGATAGAACTCAACGAGGGGGATCCAACTCAGACCGTTGTGGAGAGACCAGCTCAGGTCCCATAGGGGTTTATTGCTACCCCAATGCTTCAGGATGCTTTGGTAAGAATAGTGGGCCTTATAGAGAGTGTAGCCAGACTGGCGCATTCCCCGTCGAAGCAGCCATATCTCCGGCTGGAGGAGGAGTCCAGGCTCCTTCTACCCACACTCCGGAGTAGATTACTCCTCTAATTCAGACCCCAACAGCCCATCCAGTTGGGGTAGTTCATCCAGTTGCTGCAGCACCGCTCGTTGATGGGACAGCTATGTCCTCTGATGCTTTGTGGAGATTGGATAGGTTTACCAAGATTTTCCCTATTCATTTCATTGGTGCCACTTCAGAGGACCCCTAGGAATACCTTGATAGTTGTCATGAGGTTCTTCGGAACATGGGTATTTTAGAGACCAATGGGGTTGATTTTGCTGCTTTCCAGATTTTGGTTCTGCCAAGAAATGGTGGAGGGATTATCTATTGACTAGACCAGCTGGGTCACCTGCTCTTACTTGGGATCAGTTTTCACACCTTTTCTTGGAGAAGTTTCTACCTATTACTACTAGAGAGGAGTGTCGCCGTCAGTTTGAGCGTCTCCAGCAGGGCAGCATGACAATTACGCAGTATGAGACCCGTTTCGTGGATTTGGCACGTCATGTTACTCTTTTACTACCCACAGATAGAGAGAGGGTTAGGAGATTTATTGAGGGTCTTTCTCAGCCTATCCGATTGCAGATGGCTAAGGAGAAAGGGAGCGAGATATCTTTCCAGGATGCGGCCAATGTGGCTCGGCGAGTTGAGGTAGTTCTTGGATTAAGAGGTCAGGGGTCAGAAAAGAGACCTCGTCATTTCGGTGGATTCAGTGGTGCCTCATCTGAAGGTGGGGTTACTTTTAGCAAAGGCCTTTCTTCTAGGCCATTCCATTCAGCACTTCAAGCATTCTATGGTGCCCTAGGTGGTCATGGCTCTTACTTGCCTTATTCTGATCAGCCATCTCCTATCAGTGCACCTCCTCTCTAGAGTTTTTAGGGTGGTTATACAGGTCGACAGGGTCAGTTTTCTGGCCAACAGTCTCAGCAGCCGAAGTCTTGTTATAGTTGTGGTGACTCGATGCACATTGCTAGATATTGCCCTAACGCGTTGAGTGATTCTCAGTACCAGGGTTCTCGTGCTATAGTTCTGGAACCAGCTGCAGCACCACCTGCCCATCCAACCAAGGGTAGGGGTCAGGTAGCCAGAGGTAGGGGCCAGATTGTTAGAGGTGGAGGCCAGCCCACTTGAGGTGGAGGTCCGCCTGCCAGAGGTCATCCCAGAGACATGGTTCAGGGTGGTAGGGACCATCCCCGATTGTATGTATTTTCGGCTAGATTTGAGGCAGAGTCCTTCGATGTTGTTATCACAGGTACCATTTCAGCTTGCAATAGAGATGCTTTAGTTCTGTTTGATCTGGGGTCTACTTAATCTTATGTGTCATCTTATTTTGCTTCGTATTTGGTTGTGCCCTGCGATTCCTTGAGTGTCCTTGTTTATGTGTCTACGCCCGTAGGGGATGCTATTGTTGTAGATCGTGTATATCGCTCGTTTGTGGTCTTTATTGAGGGTCTTGAAACCAGTGTGGACCTTTTTCTCCTGGATATGGTTGATTTCGATGTCAGGGTATGGATTGGCTGTCACCTTATTATGCTATTCTGGACTGTCACGCTAAGATAGTGACATTAGCTTTGCTGGGATTTCCTAAATTAGAGTGGAGAGGCACTCCTGGTCATTCCTCCAGCAGGGTTATCTCTTACACGAAGGCTCGTCGCATGGTCGAGAACGGGTGTTTGGCCTATTTGGATCTTGTTCGTGATCCTAATGCTGAGGTTTCTTCTATAGATTCAGTGCATGTTGTTCGTGAGTTTCCCAAGGTGTTTCCTTCAGACCTTTAGGGGATGCCACCCGAGAGGGACATTGATTTTTTCATTGATGTGGCTTCGGGAACTCGGCCCATTTCTATTCCTCCATACCGGATGGCCCCACCAGAGTTGAAGAAATTGAAGGAATAGTTGCAAGATTTGCTCGACAAGGGCTTTATTAGGCCTAGTGTCTCGCCCTGGGGTGCACCGATTTTGTTCGTGAAGAATAAGGATGGATCGTTGAGGATATGTATAGATTACCGGCAGTTGAACAAAGTCACTATCAAGAATAGTATCCGTTGCTGAGAATTGATGATTTGTTCGATCATCTTCAGGGTGCCAGGGTGTTTTCGAAGATTGATTTGAGATCGGGATACCTGTATTGGTGAAAAATAGACTCGCCATGTGGGTATATTAAATGGCAACATGTGTCAGCAAAGCTTGGAGAAAAGTGAATAATGACATGTAAAGATGATATGTGGAACACCCCCGGAACCGAACATACTCATACCGTGCATGATAGCCTCGGAACTGGTCATCATAAATAGCTCGGAACAGGTGCGGGAGAATATCTCATAATTACAAATGAGGAAGGAATCAATTAATCCCGGATTATATGGGATTTATCATCATTACTCCATCAGTTACAAATCAATTATGTAACGTACAATAAATGCAATAAATGATTGTAACGGTCAGAACAAGGAAATCAATTGCAAGATTGACTCAACAGGCACGGGATTGACTCAGCAGGCACGATATTGACTCAACAGGTACGGGAGTGACTCATCATCCACGGGATTGACTCATCAGTTATGGAATTAACTCATCAGTTACGAAATTAACTCATCAGTTACAAAATTTCAGCATTTACACAGCTGTTACAAGTCTTCCAAAAGTAATGGATGGGTTGAGTAAATGATCATAATGGACCCATTATTCAAGGAGAATGGTTACTTAGATTTATCCCTATAAATAGACATAGTTTTATCACAATCAAGGGAATTGAACTTTCTTCTCTACAATTCTATACATTGTAATTCATATCATCTTGCTTCCAAGTTAGCCATAGTTTGGCCCTTCAAGCTCTGTTTGGCTCAACATCCTGTCAAGGATTATTCAATAAGAATTATTTCTTCTCTGATTTATTTTTATTATATTGTCTGTCATTGAATTTATTTTCCACTTCTCTATCACGTTGTATTAACAAAAATTATATCTTTCGGATTGAATCGGTTGCTTGTGGCCCGTCATATAAAATTATTGCTTTGACCTTGAAAACTATTTTTTGGGTTAAACACTACCATCAGTTGAAGATTAGAGCATATGATGTCCCTAAGACAGCTTTTCGTATAAGGTATGGGCACTATGAATTTCTGATGATGTCTTTTCGCTTGACTAATGCCCCAGCAGCATTTATGGACTTGATGAATCAGGTGTTCAAGCCTTATCTGGTTTCCTTCATAATTGTGTTTATTGATGACAATCTAATATACTCCGCAGTCGGGAGGAGCATGAGCGACATCTCCAGATAGCTCTCCAAACTTTGAGGGATAGTCAGTTGTATGCTAAATTTTCAAAGTGCGAGTTTTGGTTGGATTCAGTAGCTTCTTGGGTCACATCGTATCAACAGAGGGTATTCAAGTAGATCCTAAGAAGATAGAGGCAGTCAAGAACTGGCCTAGACCCACTTCAGCCACGGAGATTAGGAGCTTCTTGGGTTTGGCGGGTTACTATTGTCGGTTCGTGGATGGGTTCTCATCTATAGCAACCCCGATGACTAAATTGACTCTGAATGGTGCCCATTCAAATGGTTAGAAGAGTGTGAGGCGAGCTTTCAGAAGCTCAAGATAGTCTTGACTTTAGCACCTGTGTTGGTATTGCTATCAGGTTCAGGATCTTTCACAGTATATTGTCATGCCTCCCGTGTTGGGCTCGGAGTGGTATTGATGCAGGAAGGCAGGGTGATCGCATATGCGTCTCGGCAGTTGAAGGTTCATGAGAAGAATTACCATGCCCATGACTTAGAGTTGGCAGCCATTGTTCACGTGTTGAAGATTTGGAGGCACTATCTTTATGGCGTGTCGTGTGAGGTTTTCACGGATCATCGCAGCCTTCAGTACTTGTTCAAGCAAAAGGATTTCAATTTGAGGCAGAGGAGATGGTTAGAGCTATTGAAAGACAATGGTGTCACTATATTGTACCATCCGGGAAAGGCCAATGTGGTGGCCGATGCATTGAGTAGAAAGGCAGTGAATATGGGAAGCCTTGCATTTATTCTAGTCGGTGAGAGACCGCTAGCTTCAGACATTCAGACCTTGGCCAATAAGCTTGTGAGGTTGGATATTTCGGAACCAAGTCGTGTTTTAGCTTGTACAGTCGCTCGGTATTCCTTATTTGAGTGTATCAGAGATTAGCAGTATGATGACCCGCACTTGATGGTCCTTAGGGACACAGTTCGGCACGGTAGTGCCAAGCAGGATACAATTGGATATGACAGTGTTTTGAGGATGCAAGGTCGAGTGTGTGTTCCTAATGTTGATGGGCTTCGTGAGTTGATCCTTGAGGAGGCTCACAGTTCTAAGTATTCTATTCACACGGGTGCTGCCAAGGTGTATCAGGACCTGCGACAGAATTATTAGTGGCGAAGGATGAAGAAGGATATTGTTGCTTATGTGACTCAGTGCTTGAATTGTCAACAGGTGAAGTATGAGCACTAGAGACCCGGTGGTTTGCTTCGGCAGATAGAGAATCCTAAGTGGAAGTGGGAGCGTATTACTATGGACTTCGTTGTTGGACTCCCACGGACTTTGAGAAAGTTTGATGCCATTTGGGTTATTGTGGATAGGCTAAATCAGCACACTCCATTCCGCTGGCAAGTACTTATACCTCAGAGCGGTTGGCATAGATATACATTCGGGAGACTATTCGCCTTCACGGCGTGGCTGTGTCTATCATTATTGATCGGGGTACGCAGTTTACCTCGCACTATTGGAGGGCAGTTCAGCATGAGTTGGGTACGGGGGTTGAGTTGAGCACAGCATTCCATCCTCAGACGGACGGGCAGTCCGAGCGTACTATTCAAATCTTGGAGGACATGCTTCGTGCATGTGTTATTCACTTTGGAGGTTCTTGGGATCAGTTCTGTAACGACTCGACCGGTCGTTTTGAGAATTTGCACTTTGCTAGATAATTTGGGGGAATAAAGTAGCTACGTATGATGTATTAGTACTTGTGTGCAAAATTTGAGCTCATTCCGAGTTGATTTGATATGTTTCGGCGTCGTTTTTTCAAGCATAAATGATATCATATTGAACAAATGAGCTCCGGGTTCTTTTTTGATTGAAGCATTAGATCCGTATCATAATTACGAACCCGTAGCAAAAAGAATCATCGAATTTGGACATCGTATAAGGATTTTATGTCATTTTACTAAGAATTAAGTTATCAAATTTTTCAGATTAATTACGGAATTGCCACTGACGGCGTATTTAAAAATCTACACTATTTGCAAATATTGAAACCAAAATATCTCCTTCATTATAAGGTCAAATTGAGTGATCAAAAAGCCTAAGTTTATTAGAATTTCGCAAGGAATCCATTGGAGGCATAAAAGCGAGTTTCGAGATTGTTTTTCATGAGAAACGAGGCAGAATAGCTGGCAGAAAAATATATAAAATAAGAGATTGTTCATTCGGTCATATTTTGAGTTGGGGAGCTCGGATTTGGGCGATTTTAGAGGCAATTTTCACCATATGGATTGGGGTAAGTGTTCTCTACTGGGTTTTGGTTATATTTCATGAGTCCATCTTTGTTTTTGGGATTTGATTGATGATTTCAAATTGAAATTGAGGGAGTTAGGGCTTGAGTTTTGGAGAGTTTGAGGTGAGGATTTGAGGGACCAAACGGAGTCTGATTTTCACGAATTTTATATGGTTAGACTCGGGAGAGAACGAGGTTTCTAATTCTGTCATTTTTGACTAGTTTCGAAATGTGGGCCCGGGGGTCGGGTTTTGGCCGATTTTGGATTTTTGGCATATCTTGTAGTTTTTATCGTGGAATTCGATTCGTTAGCTTATGTTGATGGTATTAATATGATTATGGTTAGATTCGGAGCTTTTAGAGACCGATTCCATAGGCGAGGGCATCCCGGAGTAGGATTTTACGCTATTGAGGTAAGTATCTTGCCTAACCTTATGTGGGGGACTTCCCCTTAGGATTTGAATCCTCTTTGTTAATTGTAGACCGTGCATGAAAGGTGACGAGTGTGTGCCCGGTCTTATTTGTGGAAAATTTGCCTTTAGGGTTCTTAGGTCCTTATGTTCATAAAGCGGGAAGTTTTCTAATATAATTGGGTTTCCTATTTCCTAGTTTTACCTCTACATGCTCTATACATGTTGTTAGCTTTTCTCTAACTCTTACGTGTTATTTGGCCCTTATTTGCCTTAATTGAAGTGATTGCCTTCCTTAATATTTTGATACTTCTTAATTGTGAGTTCCTCTATGACTCTGTGCAAATATGCTACATGTTCAATTGTTGTGGTTGCCGGTGAAGTTATCACGTGCCTTACCTGCCTCGTTGTCCTTGTGAAGGTTGTTGTATTCCTTTTATTTTTTCGTGATTCTCTTATTGTCGTGTACTCATACTCTTGGTAGTTGAAATTCTGGTAAATGAGTTGTGGATTGGTTGTTGTTGTTGATTTAAACTAATGGTTGGTGGGATCGGGTTGCGTGCCGCAACAGGAGTAATAAGGGTGGACAGGTGGGATCGGATTGCGCGTCGCAATAGGAGTAATAAGGGTGGACATGTGGGATTGGGTTGCGCGCCGCTATAGGGGTAATAAGGGTGATAGATTCAGGAGCAATAAGGGAGGACTGGTGGGATTGGGTTGCGCGCCGCAACATATTAAATATTATTTACTGTTATTGTAATTGTTAAGGAAGAATAAGGGAGGATTGGTGGGATCGGGTTGCGCGCTGAAAANTATATATATATATATATACTTATTGACTTTGCAGTTATTCGGTAGTTTTACATTTCACTTAGGGATTGGTTATAGCCGGATACTGATAAGACCCTAGTTCATTTGTACAAGACTTTGATAATTTGTATTTCGGGTTCCACTGAGCTTTGAGGATCGGGTAATTGACATTGAGTTATTGACTTGCCGTTGTTCCTTGAATTCTTTTCTNCGTACTATTCAAATCTTGGAGGACATGCTTCGTGCATGTGTTATTCACTTTGGAGGTTCTTGGGATCAGTTCTGTAACGACTCGACCGGTCGTTTTGAGAATTTGCACTTTGCTAGATAATTTGGGGGAATAAAGTAGCTACGTATGATGTATTAGTACTTGTGTGCAAAATTTGAGCTCATTCCGAGTTGATTTGATATGTTTCGGCGTCGTTTTTTCAAGCATAAATGATATCATATTGAACAAATGAGCTCCGGGTTCTTTTTTGATTGAAGCATTAGATCCGTATCATAATTACGAACCCGTAGCAAAAAGAATCATCGAATTTGGACATCGTATAAGGATTTTATGTCATTTTACTAAGAATTAAGTTATCAAATTTTTCAGATTAATTACGGAATTGCCACTGACGGCGTATTTAAAAATCTACACTATTTGCAAATATTGAAACCAAAATATCTCCTTCATTATAAGGTCAAATTGAGTGATCAAAAAGCCTAAGTTTATTAGAATTTCGCAAGGAATCCATTGGAGGCATAAAAGCGAGTTTCGAGATTGTTTTTCATGAGAAACGAGGCAGAATAGCTGGCAGAAAAATATATAAAATAAGAGATTGTTCATTCGGTCATATTTTGAGTTGGGGAGCTCGGATTTGGGCGATTTTAGAGGCAATTTTCACCATATGGATTGGGGTAAGTGTTCTCTACTGGGTTTTGGTTATATTTCATGAGTCCATCTTTGTTTTTGGGATTTGATTGATGATTTCAAATTGAAATTGAGGGAGTTAGGGCTTGAGTTTTGGAGAGTTTGAGGTGAGGATTTGAGGGACCAAACGGAGTCTGATTTTCACGAATTTTATATGGTTAGACTCGGGAGAGAACGAGGTTTCTAATTCTGTCATTTTTGACTAGTTTCGAAATGTGGGCCCGGGGGTCGGGTTTTGGCCGATTTTGGATTTTTGGCATATCTTGTAGTTTTTATCGTGGAATTCGATTCGTTAGCTTATGTTGATGGTATTAATATGATTATGGTTAGATTCGGAGCTTTTAGAGACCGATTCCATAGGCGAGGGCATCCCGGAGTAGGATTTTACGCTATTGAGGTAAGTATCTTGCCTAACCTTATGTGGGGGACTTCCCCTTAGGATTTGAATCCTCTTTGTTAATTGTAGACCGTGCATGAAAGGTGACGAGTGTGTGCCCGGTCTTATTTGTGGAAAATTTGCCTTTAGGGTTCTTAGGTCCTTATGTTCATAAAGCGGGAAGTTTTCTAATATAATTGGGTTTCCTATTTCCTAGTTTTACCTCTACATGCTCTATACATGTTGTTAGCTTTTCTCTAACTCTTACGTGTTATTTGGCCCTTATTTGCCTTAATTGAAGTGATTGCCTTCCTTAATATTTTGATACTTCTTAATTGTGAGTTCCTCTATGACTCTGTGCAAATATGCTACATGTTCAATTGTTGTGGTTGCCGGTGAAGTTATCACGTGCCTTACCTGCCTCGTTGTCCTTGTGAAGGTTGTTGTATTCCTTTTATTTTTTCGTGATTCTCTTATTGTCGTGTACTCATACTCTTGGTAGTTGAAATTCTGGTAAATGAGTTGTGGATTGGTTGTTGTTGTTGATTTAAACTAATGGTTGGTGGGATCGGGTTGCGTGCCGCAACAGGAGTAATAAGGGTGGACAGGTGGGATCGGATTGCGCGTCGCAATAGGAGTAATAAGGGTGGACATGTGGGATTGGGTTGCGCGCCGCTATAGGGGTAATAAGGGTGATAGATTCAGGAGCAATAAGGGAGGACTGGTGGGATTGGGTTGCGCGCCGCAACATATTAAATATTATTTACTGTTATTGTAATTGTTAAGGAAGAATAAGGGAGGATTGGTGGGATCGGGTTGCGCGCTGAAAAATATTAAATATTATTTACTGTTATTGTAATTGTTAAGGAGGAATAAAGGAGGATTGGCGGGATCGGGTTGCGTGCCGCAACATACTAAATATTATTTACTGTTCTTGTAATTGTTAAGGAGGAATAAGGGAGGATTGGTGGGATCAGGTTGCGCGCCGCAACATATTAAATATTATTTACTGTTATTTTAATTGTTAAGGAGGAATNGAATTCTTTTCTTGAAACTATTACTCTGGTGAATTATTTTTCAAAGTAAATTTACTACGTTGAATCATTTCCTCCTGTCCTACTAAGATTTAAGTAATATAGTTATTTAAAAAAAAGGAATTAGTATTACGCTACTTTGTATGACCTTTTAAATTTGAACTCGCTATTTATTTATTTATTTCAATAATTCAAATTCTAATAATTGTTATATTTTATTTCAATTAGTTTCTCAATTAAATTTCCTTAACCCGTTTGAGATTTGATCTTACTTAAAAAGGAATTTCTATTAAGTTTTAATTTAATAAATCCTATATTAAAGCAATAGCTTATTTGATGTTGTATTTTATTTGGAAAGGGTATTTTCTTCATTCAAATGATTTCAAAAAAATAACTTCCTCTTTTCTCGTTGATTTCCTAATTGGTTTAGAAACTAAAAATTTTATTTTATGTTATATAAATGAGACTCCATGGGCATCTTAATTGCATTGATTGCGGACATTATGTTCTGGGTAGTACGTGGATTTTGTTGTGCAAAGTGAGATAGAAATATGTGTGCACAAGGTGCCATGTGTGCTAAGGGTTTGGAAATTGAGATTTATGATATGAGACACCGAGGATTGAGATGGTCGGGATTGTGTATTAGAAATGGTGTGATTGATTGAGTTAACATCGCCTTCTCCATTTGGGCACATTTTTACTTGTCTGTGTTCCATCCATGTTGGTGTTAATTTACTTGGTTATCTTTCGTTATCATCCGTGTTTTCCTTTTATTGTCTCTACTGTTTGTATTTTGATCTCTCCTTGCTATTAGCGTTACTTTGTTATCTTTATCTTGGTAGTCTATTATCATATCATGTTCAATATATTTGACCAGTAGGTGTCTTGACTGTTCCTCGTCACTACTCCACCGAGGTTAGTCTTGATACTTACTGGGCACCGCTGTGGTGTGCTCATACTACACTTCTGTACATTTTTGTATAGATCCAGGTATTTGATCGTTAGTAGTTGTGCGGATCGTTGCTGTGGAGACTCATGGTAAACCTGTTGTTGCGATCGCAGGTCACGGAGTCACCTTCTATTGTACTTATTTCCATTGTTTCCTTTTGTTCTGGAACAGTGATGTATTCATTTTGTACAACCACTCATAGAAAGGCTTATCACATGTACTACCGGTTTTGGGAATTGTAATTGTTTAGAGTTACCTAATTTGAAGTTAGTGAATATCAATGTTATTTCTGTTAATGTTAGGCTTACCTAGTTTAGAGACTAGGTGCCTTCACGACTCCTTCGGAGGGATTTTTGGGTCGTGACAAGTTCTTTCCGTTAGCGGAGTTTGCCTATAATAACATCTACCAGTCGAGCATTCAGATGGCTCCCTACGAGGCGTTATATGGTAGACGGTGTATCGGGGTCGGAATCCGATTCTGAAAATTTAAACAGCTCCATTTTGTCATTTATGACTCGCGTGAAAATTTGAAGTCATTCCGGATGGATTTGATACGTTTCGTCGCAAAATATTGAAGTTGGAAGATTTGAAAACTCATAATTCGATTCGATGCGCGATTCGTAATTTAGGCGTTGTTTGACATGGTTTGAAGTCTCGAATAAGTTTGTATTGTATTTTGGGACATGCTGGTGTAATTGGTTAAGGTCTCGAGGGCCTCGGGTGGATTTCGGAAGGTTAACGGAATGCATTTCGGATAGAAAAAAGTTGCTGGAAATTTTCTGCTGCAAAAAGCTGTTTTGGACAGCAATTGGTGCATCTTTAGAAGCTTACATATCAAAATCTATAAGGAATAAGAAAATTGTCAAAAGATGAAAGTTGTAGATCTTTGATTCTAGTTTACAGAAAGCTAAACCATTCATCATTTGAATATTTGTACAGAAAGTTATGATCGATTGAATGAAGGCTGGTAAAACAATTTCGCCGGAAATTGCCGATGCATGGAGCCGACTTTGGATGCTCATATCTCGAAATATATTGGGATTTATATGGTGTACAGTGTAATGACCCGACCGATCGTTTTGTGTATTCGGACCCCGTTCCCTAATAAGACTTTCCGTAGCGGCTTATCGTAATTTGTGACTTGCGGGGACGGGTGGTTCGGAAATTGGAAGTGTTTAGAATAGTATAGGAACACTTGGTTCCTTAAGGTTGGCTTTTAAGGCCAAGTTTGACTTCGGTCAACATTTTGAGCAAACGACCTCGGAATCGAGTTCCAACAATGTCAGTAGCTTCGTATGATGATTTTGGACTTGGACGTTCGGAACGGGTTTTTGATGACCCGGGAGCATTTCGGCGCCCAATGTGGAAATCAGGTTTTCTTTAAGCTTGAAATTTGATTTGGAACGTGATTTTATGTTATCGAGGTCCGAATGGAATTTCGAAGACCAGGAATAGTTATGTTATGTCATTTATGACTTGTCTGCAAAATTTGAAGTCATTCCGAGTAGTATAGGTCGGTTCGGTGCATTGAACCGAATTTTTAGAACTTTAAGTTCAAAGTGTTGATTCAATTTGGTTTTGGGGTCAAATTCTGAGTTTCGTTGTTGTTTTTCACGTTCCGGAAGTTCAAGCGAGTTCGTATCATGAATACAGACTTGCCGGTGCCTCTGGACGGGGTCCCGAGGGGCTCGGGTGAGTTTTGGACCCCCGGGAGCTAAGTTCAAAAAACTAGATTTTTGTTGTCTGGTTTCCTTCTTCGCGATTGCGGAAGGTGGGTCGCGTTCGCGGAGAAGGAATGGGGCTGGGTTGCTGAATGCACTTTGCATTCGCAGGAATCTCTCCGCGATCGCGGAAGGTCGGGTCCCTGACCTTCGCGATCGCATCCATGTCCTCGCGTTCACGATGGTCTGGATCCCTGGCCTTCGCAATCGCAACCTTGTCCCCGCGTTCGCATAGAGTTAGGTCGGGGCTAGGCCAGTTTACTCTTTGCGATCGCAGGACCTCTTCCGCGTTCGCAGAGGTCTGGCCAGTTGGCATTCACGATCGCGGGCCCCTTTTTGCGTTCGCATAGAAGGGCCTCAAGGCCTGGGCCATTTGGACTTCGCGGTCGCGGGCCCCTGGTCACGATCGCGGTGAAGGGAAATCTGGGCAGGTTAATTTATATACGGGATTCAAGTCATATCCCCCATTTTCATATTCTTCCTTGAGTTAGTTGAGAGCTTCCAAGAGGACCCTTCAACCTAGTGCTTGAGGTAAGTAAATTTCTTATTAACACTCAGTTCAAACATCAATTTCTAGATGAATTCTCTACTAAATTGTCAAAAATCATGAAATTGGGTAGTAAATTTAGGGCTTTTGAGGAATTTGCGAATTTTCCGTTTAAAGCCATGAATTCAAGTAGAAATTACATAATTTTGATCCTTAGGCTACGGGTGAGTGATTCCTTCGAGAATTTTTGGGATTCGAGTGTGCGGGCCCGGGGTTGAAATTTGGGATTTCTTCAAGAATGTGAAATTTTGAATAAGATAGGACAATTTTCCTCCTTCAAGCTTGAATTGATGTAATTACACTATATTTGACTAGTTGCGAGTCCTCGAGGGTAGATTTCGGAGTGTCGGGCGCATCATTAATCTGAGGGATAGATTCGACACGAGGTGAGTCTTCTTTACAACCTTGGAAGAGGGAACTGTCCCCATAGGTAAATGTAAGTGATTGAATTTTCCTTATTTGCGGGGGCTACGTACGCGCAAAGTGACGAGAGTCTGTGCGTAGCTACTACTCTGTTGCGTCGGGTAGAATTTAGGATTTCACAAGCATGCCTTTATGTGCTTTACTTGTATCTGTACATGTGTTCCTGGTTGCTTATTATCCTTGAAATTGACATGAGAATTTAGGAAGCTATGAGTAAGTTTAAGTGCTTGAATCTCTGAATTCAAGAATAATCCATGATAAATTCCTGAATTTTCCTGATAAATTCTGTGTATGTCTACGAGCACCCGTGTCGTATGTATGATTCGCGAGCGGGGTAGCCCTATATTTATGTCAATCGTGTCGCATGATTGATTCGCGAGCGGGGTAATGGATGCATCTATGGTTTGTGTCGCTCGACCCTCGGCAGTGCACATTTATTTTCGCGTCGCTTCGGCATATTATGTGCTATGTATTTGACTAAGAGTCTTGTTATTATTGAATAAATTACCCCACGTGTAAGGGGAACTTGAGACTTTTGTGGTAATTACTATTTGACTCATGATAATAAATTACAGTTTTATATAATTGATACTTCATGCCTTAGTGATTTTCATGACTACTCTTCTTGTCTAGCTTTATGTAATCATGTTATTGGTTATTGACCCTAGTAAGTATCACGTCTACCTCTCGTCACTACTTCTTCGAGTTTAGACGGGATACTCAATGGGTACATATTTGTTTATATGTACTCATGCTACACTTCTGTACTTAATTGTACAGGTTCTGAGGTTGTTGCACCTGGTCACCATCCAGGTGTCCGTCGCTGAGAGTACTACCGGGATTAGACTACACGGTGAGCTGCTCTTCCTGGCGTTCCACAACAGCACTGTGGAGTCTCCATTTGGATATTCTGTCTATCCTTCCAGACAATTGTACATCTATTTTGTTTATTTTGTATATCCCACTAGTCGTATGTGGACTTGTGACACTAGGTCTTGGCACACGTAGTTGATGCACTAGTATTATGTTACTCTGTTTTATGCTGACAAATGATTTTTGAGTCACTTGAATCACTTTGCCTCACTTTCTCACTTTCTTACTTTCATTTAAGGACTGCTTAAATTAAAACTGGATAGGCATTTGAACATCTCATTAATTTAAGTAATTTTGTTAGTAAACTAGTGTTGGCTTGCCTGACTTCGGTGTTGGGCGCCATCACGACCTGAATAGGGATTTGGGTCGTGACATACATCCTATCAAATGAAAGATCTTCGAGTCTAATTTCTATATATTCAAACCGTTTATCATTTGGATATTTCTACAAGGAGTTATGGTCATTTTAATAAATGGTGTCAGTAGAGGAAAACTTGTAATAGGAGGTACAACCTTCACAGTGCAAGGTAAAACTCGATGAAGCACCAGCGCCTATATAAGGCAGTCACGGGCAGCAGCTTCTTTGAGAAGTTTTTTGAGGTAAGGATTGGTTATTTCATGATGGATTCGACCTTGGAGACTACTTAACAATACAAGGTGAGTTTTATTGGATATTTTAAGTTAATAACATCCTATTAACACTAATATTAACATCATTCAATCTTTGAAATCCCTAAAAATCTTTCAAGTTGTTAAAGAACACCAAATTTCCCAAACATTGGATTTTTAAAGAAAAGCTTCAAGAAGGCAATACTAATGCTTTAAGCTCATTTCTTATGAGTCGGTGAGAGTAATTCTAATATTTGTTTCAAGTTGTTATGGTTGGATAATTGATTTCATAAACCCTAGTTCATGGCATGAATAGTGTTCTTGAGAAAATGAAGGAGAGATAAATAGTACTTTTAGAAATGAAATTAAAGGATGCAATGAACCTATGGAATCATTTTCTAGCTTAACTGGAAGTGTTCAACTAAGTAATTACCAAATTGAATATTTTGGAAATGTTGGTTAAGGAAGACGATGAATAGTAACTTGGCGGTGCTGGAGAATTAATGTAGTATCATTGATGACTTCAAATGGGTATTAAATGATAAGAGTGGAGTTGAATATGTTAGTAAGTGAACCTATTAGACAATTTGAGTTGGAGGCTTATAGCCAACTTGTGAGCCATAAACGGATATTGATAAATATTTTTGAGTCATACTTTTAATTGTAATTGATATTGTAATTGTAGATATCAATTTCTTGGTGGCCTATGAGCATTTTACTCAATGTTACGATGTCGGAGGAGGATTAGAAGCTTGTAAATGTTAATAAAACGAAAGCTAGTTTTGTAGCGTTGGCCATCGGTCGAGTTGTTATAAAGGCTTGGGAGCCGGCTATGGAACTCCAGAGCGAGGTAAGTCTCCTTTCTAACCTTGTAAGAGAGAATTGTCCCCATAGGTAAAATAATTGATTATGTGCCACTACTTGTGGGGGGCTACGCACGCACGAGGTGACGAGAGTCCGTGTGTATCTACTATTATGCTTATGTCTGGGTAGTCTAGGACCCACAAGCATGCTTTACTTGACGTACTTGTAATTTTACTGATAAAATTAGACTGCTTAATATTATCGAATTAGTAAATGAATATCTAAGAAGGTTAAACTTCATTTTCTTAATCATCTAAAAAGAGGATTGATCTTTCCTTGGATAAATATTCCCTGATGAATTCCTGATTTACTATTTGAATGTGTGTGTATATGAGTACCTGCATCGCATGTATGATTCGCGAGCGGGGTAACTCTATTATTTATATATGATTGCGTCGCATGTATGATCGCGAACAGGGACCATGTCACATGTATGATTCGCGAGCGGGGTAATATATGCATCTATGGTTCGCGTCGTTCGACCCTCCGGCATTGCATATTTTATTATTTATGTTGGATCGCGCCGTACGACGTCGGCATTATTTGCGCATGCTATTTGCTTGGTACTTTCTGTGACTTCAAACTGCTTAAATGCCTTGAAATATAAATTGTCAACTGAAATGACAAAAAACCGAAATTATATTTATGAAAGAAGCTGTCACTTTCTGTTGTTATTTGTTATTTAATCATGACATCCATGCTTAGCGTCACATTTAATTATATTAACTTGATCACTAGCAAGTGTCGAAGTCGACCTCTCGTCACTACCTCTTCGAGGTTAGGCGGGATACTTACTAGGTACGCATTATTTTCGTACTCATACTACACTTGCTATACATTTTGATGTACAGGTACATGTATGGATAGTGGCCTTATGAGCGCAGCAGCGTGGTTGATACGGGGACTTAGGTGAGCTGCACCTTATGAGACAACTCGCAGCCAGCTGAGTCTCCTTCAGAGTACCTGTATCATTCTTTCTGTCCAAATTTGTATTCCGGATAGTTGTTGTATTTTTATTTTACTTTCTAGTAAATGCTCATGCACTTGTGACACCAGGTTTTTGAATGATTACGGGATGTTTCGTATTGAAATTTGAAACCATTAACATTTTTTTTTTTTTAAATGTTTATTTGTTACTAGTTAAATTTGAAAGAAATTTATGTTTTTAGGAGCACTAAAATGAGATTTAAATTACTATTAAGTGTTGGCTTGCCTGACAATGGTGTCCGGCGCTATCACGATCCTTTAATAGGATTTTGGGTCGTGACATTCTTATTGTCTGGTTTCGCAATTTATATGGTCGACCAGGGGCATAGTTATTAATTTACCTGCCATTTATTTTTTAGACCTATAGTTACGTGGCATTATCTCCTCCACAAAAACCCTGACAAAATTCTAGAATTGTCCGTCACTTTTCTCTCTTTTTTACTCACAATTACCAGCATAATTGTGAAGCACTTCTTTGCTTTTCTTTCTTCTCATCTAGGTTAGTAAAATTTTCCCTAATCTTCTTCTCTTTCTTTTCAAAAATTTTGATTTGATATTGTCATCGTTGTTGTCTTAGTAACAAAGGGTAAACTCTTTAATTTGTGTCCTTTTGTATAGATTTTTGGCTAACAACATTTGGACTTTTCAAGTTAAGGTTTACTAATATGAGAATCTGAACATTATAAATTAGACCCATTTTAGGATAAACTTATTTGGATGTTCTTATTGTCTGGTTTCGCAATTTATATGGTCGACCAGGGGCATAGTTGTTATTTTACCTGCCATTTATTTTTTTAGACCTATAGTTACGTGGCATTATCTCCTCCACATAAATCGTAGCAAAATTCTAGAATTGTCCGTCACTTTTCTCTCCTTTTTACTCACAATTACCAGCATAACTGTGATGCACTTCTTTGCTTTTCCTTCTTCTCATCTAGGTTAGTAAACTTTTTCCTAATCTTCTTCTTTTTCTTTTCAAAATTTTTGATTTGATATTGTCATCGTCGTTGTCGTAGTAATAATGGGTAAACTGTTTAATTTGTGTCCTTTTGTATAGCTTTCTGGGATTATACTGGGTTTTTGTTGTTGTTGTTGTTGTATAGCTATTTGGCTAAGAACATTTGTGTCACAACCCAAATTCCCAACCTTAGGGATCGTGATGGCGCCTAACACCATGCTTGCTAGGCAAGCCAATGTTAGAAATTGATTAGACATTTTTCTATGAATATTTACTTAGACACAATAATGCAATTTAAAATAAACTAAGTGTAATAAATTTCAACGAATAACCTCATGAATAAAATAATAAACAAATAAATATCTGAACCACGAACTAAATATATACAACTCTAAGACTACCCCCGGGTCTGGTGTCACAATTCACGAACTTCTAAGAATACTACAAATTATGGGCTGAAAGAAATAATATAACTGTTTTGGAAATAATAAAAATAGTGTCTATAGAACTAAGAGAAGACTCCAGGAATCTGCGGTCGCCGGCAGATATACCTCGTGTCTCCAAATGATGAATGACCGCTACTAAAGTCTCTAATGCTGGACGATACTTGGATCTGCACAAAAGAGTGCAGAGTGTAGTATCAGTACAACCGACCCCATGTACTGAGTAAGTGCCGAGTCTAACCTCGACGAAGTGGTGACGAGGCTGTGGCGGGGCATTAACAATATAACCTATGAACAATATAAAATAAAGCAAAAAGGAAATTCTATTAATAAGCAAACAATAACTGTAGCAACGATTTAAAATAACTCAGCCACCTTTTTCATGTCTCAGCTATAACCAATTCTCACGTAAATTTCCAATTTTCCAAACTTTGACTTTAAAATAAAAGTAGTGCAAAATATTAAAAAATAGTAAGGTAAAACAATAAGTTTTCAAATCTTTATTTTTGAAAATCAGTAAAATATAAGTGTCCTCCCTTATTGCTCCTTGTTGCGGCGTGCAACCCGCTCCCACCTTGTAACGACCCGGACGGTCGTTCCGTGAGATTAGCCATGTTTCCCCTATTTCAGCTTTATCATATGTTATTTAACCTAATTATATTGTGTTGGATCGGATGGTTCGGGTTCGGAGTGGTCGTGGTGAGAAATGAGACACTTAGTCTCTTAAGTTGGGCTTATGGTTAGAAAAGTCAACCGGATATTGACTATTAGGTAAACGACCTCGGAATATGGATTTTATGAATCAGATATAAGTGATTTGGGACTTAGGAGTGTATCCGGAATGTAGTTTTGAGGTCCGGAGTAGAATTAGGCTTGAATTGGCGAAATTGAGTTTTTGGCAATTTTCGGCCATCAGTGGAAAATTAGCCATCGGGGTCGAAATGGAATTACGACAGTTGGAACAAGTTCGTAGTGTCATTTTGGATGTGTGTGCAAATTTTCATGTCATTCGGACGAGGTTTGGTTAGTTTCGTCATCATTGGTGATTTTTGGAAGTTTGAAAATCCTTAGGCTTGAATCATGGGTTGATTTGAGGTTTCGATGTTATTTTGGGTGTTCAATGATTCGACTAAGTCTGGATGATCGTTTATGACTTGTTGTTACTTTTGGTTGAGGTCCCGAGGGCCTCGGGATGAGTTCAGATGGTTATCGGCATGGTTTTTGGCATTTTGGAGATGCTGGTGTAAAGTCTTCTGGTTTTTCCGCACCTGCGGTTAGGGGACCACAGGTGCGAGACCGCAGAAGCGGACGAAGGATCGTAGATGTGGAGTTTGCTAGGCTGGAGGAGGACCGTATATGCGGACGATTGGCCGCACCTGCAAAGTCGCAGGTGCGGTAGGTGAGTCGCAGGTACGGATTTGGACCTTTAAGTGAACTTGCGCAGGTGCGCACCTGGGACCGCAGGTGCGGGTATGCAGTGCGCTAATTAGGCCGCAGATGCGGTCATCCTGGGCAGAACATATAAATAGGAGCCTTAGCAAATTTTGGTCATTTTTCCACCATTTGTATACGAGTTTGAAGCTTTTTGGAGAGTTTTGAAGAAGAAATTCGAAGGAACTTCGTGGAGGTAAAATGTTTGGACATAAAACTCATTTATATGGTACTATTTGACTGATTGGAGGTGAAATGTATGGACATTAGTGACAGAAATTGGGGGATTAGGGCTTGTAATTGGAGACCTTTAATTGGGGATTTGAGGGGTCATTTGAGGTCCAATTTTGATGTTCTTGGTATGTATAGAATCGTGGGAGAGCTCGTGGGGGATTAGGGCTTGTAATGTGATTTTTATCGAATTTCGAGACGTGGGCCCGGGGGTCAGGTTTGGCCAATTTTGGAATTTTTGGTTGAATTTGATAATTTTCGAGTGGGCTTCATTCCTTAGCATATATTAATGATATAAATCTGATTTTTGGTAGATTTGGAGCAATCGGAGGCCGAGTCTAGAGGCAACGGCATTGTGGGCTAGGATTTTAGCCGGTTTGAGATAAGTAACGTTTCCAAACTTGGTTCTGAGGGTTCGAAACCCCGAACAATATGATATATGACTATAATTTAGGTGACACACATGCCAAGTGATGGGAGTGCACCGAGTGATTGTGGCCTGTCTCATCCCATGGCACCGTCTAGTAGCTATTACGAATTGATATCCGCACTTCTATTGATGTGGTTAATGTAAACATGCTAGAAATCATGCTAAGTACAATGCTAAGGCTTCACGCCGAAAATGCTGAGACACGAGTGGTCCTATATTGTTGTCTCCTTATGTGTTTTTACTGTCTTTATGTACTCAGTCCTGTCATAGCGCATGTCATATCATGTCTCAGTCTCGGTAATTGTTAAATTTGTACATTATCATTGATTCGGGCTAGTTCATGTATCTGTGAGACCATGTGAGCGATACTGGAGAGTAATGACTGAGTGAGGCCGAGAGCCTATTGTTGAGAGACAGTTATGAGATCGGACTGCACACCACAGCGATATTCTGATTAAGCCTTTGTTGGCTTGTTATAGCTCTTGGGCTAGTAGGAGCCCCTCCGGAGTCTTTATACCCCCAGTGAGCGTATTGGTATTTGAGGGATGGATCTTCCCTGGACATGGATCTTGTCTAAAGTTGTTGATATGTGAGGGGTGGATCGTCCCTGGACATGGATCTTGTACGAGTGTTGTATTCTAGAGATGGATCTTCTCCGTGGGGCTGAATTGGCCTTTTTTCTCAGTACTGAGTGACTACGGTCACCGGTGTGTATGCATATTCCGGGATGGATTTTCCTTGGGCCTGAGAGCCATATACAGTACTGAGTAGACTTTTGTGTGAGGGTTGTGAGCACTATATGCATTTTCCACATTGTTCATATATTGGCATGTAGAGTATACTGAGTTATACATGGGATACTGGACATATCTGGCATATTCTGTTTTTCATTCTCCGATAAACCGTGAACATGTCTAATTTCTGTACACTGTCTTATTTAATTGATGATGTTTACTCCGTCACTACCTCTCAGTCCATAGTTTGGGTTCGTTACTCTGAGTTGGTGTACTCACGTTACCCCCTGCACCTTGTGTGCAGATCCAGGTACATCGGGACCCGGTAGTGGTTGCTGAGTTACGTTCAGAGTTCCTTTTGGAGGCAACGAGGTAGCAGTTGGTGATCGCATCCTCGATTATCTCCTTCTCTATCTACTTGTCATATTTATTTATTTCAGACAACTTTATGTCGGCTCTGTATTTTGATATTTTGATGTAGTAGCTCATGGCTCTGTGACACTAGGTCTGGGACGGTTTTTCTTTTAATTATGTTTTCAATTATGTTAAACCCTTAAATGTTTTTATAAAGATGAGACTCTTATTGTAAATATAGTGATTTTTCCTGAAAACAACTTTTAGCAAATGAAATGTGTGGCTTGGTTGATTTCACGATAGGCACCATCACGACCGGGTATTTGGGGTCGTGACAAGTTGGTATCAGAGCTCTAGGTTAAATAGGTCTGACCAGTCATGAACAGGTTTAGTAGAGTCTTGCGGGTCGGTACAGAGACGTCTGTACTTATCTTTGAGAGGCTACAGAACCCTTAGGAAAAAAAATCTCACATTCTTGAATTTTGTCGTGAGTCTGTTGATTCTAGAAACTAAAATTCTGTTGTTTTATTCTCTCACAGATGGTGAGGACTCGCGTTACCAATCAGGGTGACCAGACACCAGCTATGCCCGTGAGAGACCGAGGTCGCGGTCGAGACCGTGGTAGAGGTAGGGGTGCAGCCCGCGCAGCAGCCGGGGCAGTACCTGTGGATCCTCCTGTTGTTCAGGATCAGGTCCCCACCGTAGATGTTCCAGCGGACCGGCTCAGGCACCGACAATGCCTATTGTGATTCTGGGTCTTCAGGAGACTCTGGCTCAGATTCTGACTGTGTGCACCAGCCTTGCACATGCAGTCGTTGTATCTACTACTGTTGCTACTTCTCAGACTGGGGGAGGCACTCAGACTCCAGTTGCACGTACACCTGAGCAGGTTGTTCAGGGGCTTCAGACACCGGGGGAAACTCCAACCCAGCCGGTTGCCCCAGCTCAGGATTTTGTGATCCCAGTTATGCCGGACAGTGAGCAACGTAGGTTGGAAAGATTTGGTAGACTCCAGCCTCCGACATTCAGTGGTGCCGAGGGCGAGGATGCCTAGGGCATCTTAGATAAGTGTTAGAGAATTTTACGCACAGTAGGGATATTGGAGACAAGTGGGATCTCGTTCACTACTTTACAGTTCTCAGGAGCTGCATTCACTTGGTGGGAGGCTTATGAGAGGCGTAGGCATGTTGGTGCAACGCCCCTTACCTGGCATTTGTTCTCTGTTCTCTTCCTGGAGAAGTATGTACCATATTCCCGCAGGGAGGAGTTGCGCAGGCAGTTCGAGCAGTTGCGTCAGGGGGACATGTCCGTGATGCAGTATGAGATGAGGTTCTCCGAGTTGTCCCGTCATGCTATTTGGCTAGTTTACACGGATAGGGAGAGGATCAGGAGGTTCGTTGATGGCCTCACTTATCAGCTTCGGATATTTTTGACCAGGGAGAGGGTATCTGGCGCTTCTTTTGAGGAGGTAGTTGACATTGCTAGAGAGATTGAGTCAGTTCGCCGCCAGGAGCGAGTCGAGAGGGAGGCCAAGAGGCCTTGAGGATCTGGTGGTTTTAGTGGTGTTCCTTCAGGAGGGCAGTCCGAGCACGGCCGAGGTCGTCCATTAAGACCAGCTCAGTCAGGTCTCTTAGGTTATCGTGGTGGATCAGCTGGTCGTGGTCCCCACAGTTCTCATCAGGGGCATCCATCATTCCGTGCTCTTCCAGCCTAGAGTTCATCTCGAGCACCATCGGTTCAGGGTTCCTCGGTGCATGGTTCTTCTGGTGGTTATTCAGGTGCTAGGAGTTCCCTTCAGTCCCCACTGTCATTTGCTGAGAGGGGTTGTTTTGAGTGTGGTGATCCGGGTCATATCAAGAGTTTTTGTCCCCGTCTTTCGGGTGGTCCATCCCAGCAGTGGAGTCAGCCGTCAGCTCCAGCTCCAGTTACTTCGCCACCCGCCCAGGTAGCTAGGGGTGGGGGTCAGTCAGCTAGAGGCCGCCCTAGAGGGGGAGGTCGATCAGGTGGAGGTCAGGCTCATTTTTATGCACTTCCAGCCAGACCGGATGCTATGGCCTCAGATGCAGTGATTACCTGTATTGTCTCAATCTGTCACCGAGATGCTTCGATCTTATTGGATCCTGGTTCCACGTATTCTTTAGGCAAGCCATTTACCTCGAACCTCTCTTGCCATGAGTATCCAACTCCAAATAGCCCGAATCTGTTCAAATTAATTGCATAATGGAAATATAACTACAAGTAACTAATTTAACTAATTAATTCGAAGCTAAAACATTAAATTAGGAAAAACACCCAAAAAGTCTCCTCGGGCCCACGACTCGGAATCTGGTAAAAGTTACCAATTTAGAACACCCATTCACTCACGAGACCACTCGTCCAAACATTATCTAAATCTGACGCCTAAAACTTGATCAAAACTCAGAAATTCGATTGGGGGAACTTTTCCCCCTTTTCCCACATTTTTTACTCTATTTCCTTGATTAAATGAAGAAAACTACAATAGATTAATGTAATAAAACCAAATTCGAGTAAGAAATCGTTACCCACAAGATTCCTTTGAAAATCCCTCTAAGAATCGCCTTCTTCCGAGCTCAAAATCAAAAATGGAGTGAAAATGAACTAACCCTCGATTTCAATCCCCTTTTCTTCCCAGCGATCCTCGCACCTGCGACCATTTCTGGCACATGCGGATACCGCACTTGCGATTCACATGGTGCATCTGCGTGTTTCATTAAAGTAGCCAGGCTCCACACCTGCGCCCAGGTTTCACACTTGCGGGCTCGTAGGTGCGGCCAAACATGCGCACCTGCGCTCTATCACCAGCTCGACAAGTTCCGCATCTGCGCGCACCCTCCGCACCTGCGGCTTCCCTTCCGCAAGTGCGAAACACCAAAACCAGCAAAGACACCAGATTTTCCTAAGTCCAATTTCATTCCATTAAGCATCGGAAACACACCAGAGGCCCCCGGGACCTCAACCAAATCTACCAACCAATCCTACAACACCATACAAACTTAGTCGAGCCTCCAAACCACATCGAACAACATCAAAAACAGGAATTAAGCACGAATTCAAGCCTAAGAACTTAGAATTTACCAAATTCTACAAACGACACCGAAACACATAGTTCGAATGACCTCAAATTTTATGCAGAGGTCACAAATGACACTACAAACCTACATCCACTTCCGGAATTCCATTCCGAGCTCGATATCAAAATTTCCACTATCGGCCGAAATCGCCGAAAATTCAACTTTTGCCAATTCAAGCCTAAATCTACTACAGACCTCCAAAACACATTCCGGACGCACTGCCCAAAATCACTCAACAGGGCTAACGAAGCCGACGGAATTCCATTATGTATCCGTCTTCACACAGTTCCGACTACGATCCAAATTCTAAGACTTAAACTCACATTTAGGGACTAAGTGTCCCAAAACTCTACGAATTCACGTGAGGAAAGTAGTTATTAGGGGATCGGGTATCTAACTCTCAAAATGACCGGTTGGGTCGTTACAACTAGCCTAGTGTCTGAAAGGAAATAGATAGAAATATAAAATATAAAGAAGACTCCAACTGCTGCAGAACGGCTCAAAATAGGCAGCTTACCGGTAGTCTCAAACTGGGGAGGAGTCGAACTAAGCGCCGGTATGGTGACCAGATGCACTCGCCTCAAATCTTGTACAATCAAGTACAGAAGCGTAGCATGAGTACATAAAAATATGTGCCCGGTAAGTACCTAGTCTAACCTCGAAGAAGTAGTGACGTCGACTTCGACACATACTAAGGCCAACAACATAACAAGGTAAGAATTCTAAATAAGCACAATGTGTAGAAATAACATGTCACGACCCCAAAACAGACCAGTCGTGATGGCGCCTATCATGGAACTAGGAAAGCCTACACACTCTTAACTAATTTATTTTCTCATTTAGAAATATAAATGACAATCTTACTTAAACTGAATGTTTGTGAACAAATAACATAGTTAAAAACCAAAGTGCAGAAAGTAGGTCCCAACAACGGGTGTCACTAAGTCATCAGCTAAACTATCACAATACCGAATTTTAATATGACAACATTGTATGGGAATAGTCTAAATACACAAAAGGAAGATAGGGAAGGAGAAAGGCGGGTATGCGGTCGCCAAGCAGCTACCTCGCTCTCTCTGAAGATAATCAGCAACAGAAGGATCAATTGCCGCAACTGTGGCCTGAGATACCTGGATCTGCACACAAGGTGCAGGGGGTAACATGAGTACACCAACTCAGTAAGTAACAAGCCCAAACTACGGGCTGAGAGGTAGTGGTGAACTCCACCTCAATCATTATAACAGAATCTCTAAAACAGTAATGTAGGCATGCTTGCAGTTAAATAAAGAGTTCAAGGGATAAGATAAATGCAACTTGGAACAGTTTGACATATATAACTCGACTTCCCCTACATGCCAATGCATCGACTGTAAGAAATGTACAATGTGCCACCACTCTCAAATGCTCGTCAACTCAGTACTATATATGGCTCACACGGCACAGGGAAGATCCATCTCGGAATATATATATATGCATCTCTGACATCAGTCTCTCAGTACTGAGTAAGGCCAATCCATCCCTATGGAGAGGATCCATCTCTAGTTAATAATATCAACCTCACAACCACTCGGTACTGTATATGGCTCAATAGCCCAGGGAAGATCCATCCCATAATACATATACACATCAATGACATCAGTCGCTCAATACCGAGGAAACAGGCCAATCCAGCCTCATGGAGAAGATCCATCTCCAAATATGAACACTTCGGACAAGATCCATGTCCAGGGAAGATTTATCCCTAAAATATCATCTGCGCTCACTGGGGGTGTGTTACAGACTACGGAGGGGCTCCTACAACCCAAGCGCTATCATAAGCCAGATCCAGGCATAAATCAATATAACATGTTGCGGCGTGCAGCCTGATCCCATAATCGTCACTCATAATCAGGCTCTCGGCCTCACTTAGTCATCACTCTCCAGTCTCTCTCACACGGGCTCACAATGCATGAACTAGCCCGAATCAATGATATAATGTGCCAAACAACAATAACCGAGACTGAGACATGATATGATATGATGAACCAAACTGAGTATATAATACCAATGAAATACATGAGATGGCAGCAATAAACGACCACTCAGGTCTCAACAATATCGGCGCAAAGCATTAACATAATATCTAGCATGATCTCTAACATGTTTACATTAATCACATTGATAGAAGCACGGATATCAACAAGAAGAATCACTAAATGGTGCCATGGAATGAATAGGTCACATTTCTCACGGTGCACGCCTGCACGCCTGCAACTTGGCATGTGTTTCACCTCAATTCAAATCACATAACACGTAGTTCGGGGTTTCGAACCCTCAAAACCAAGTTTGAAGCGTTACTTACCTCAATCAAGCCAAAACACTACTCTGCAATGCCCTTGTCGCTCGACTCGGCCACCAAATGCTCCGAATCTATCCATAATCAGTATAATATCATCAATATACGCTAGAGGAATGAACCCCATATGAAAATTATCAATTTAAATCAAAAATCCCAAAGTTGGCCAAACCCTTCCCCCCTCCCGGTCCACGTCTCGAAATCCGACGAAACTCACAAAATCCGACTACCCATTCAACCACGAGTCCAACCATACCAAAATTACTAAATTCCGATAACAATTCGGCCTCCAAACCTTCAAATCTTATTTTCAAATCCCTAGGTCCAAATCCTCAATTTACACCTCAAAAACATGTAATCTAGTCGGATTATTCGATGATAATTCAATATTATGGAGTAGAAATGATCACAAATGACTTACCTCAAGATTTCCCATGATTTCTTGCTCAAAAAATCGCCCCAAGCCGTGTTCTTTCACCAAAAAAACGTTAAAATGAGCTAAAAACATAACAACATAAAAACTTCAATTCTGGTCACTAAAAGCCAATTCCCGTCGCTAAAAGTGTCAAATTTGGTCGCTAAAGGTGCACACCAGATCTGATGCACCAGATCTGATGCACCAGCAGTCTTTAATTTCACTAAAAAGTTCTAACTCCATCATACGAACTCGGAATTCGATGATTCTTGTTCCTATGAGTCACAAGTTGTCACGACCCAAATTCCCAACCCTCGGGATCGTGATGGCATCTACCACCACACTTGCTAGGCAAGGCAATGTTAGAACTTAATTAACCATTTTCCTTTAAATTTATTTAAACACGAATAAAAAATTCCAAATAAACACGAAATCCAAAACTTCCCAATGACTGCTATCAAGAATAATATTAGAAATAATAAGACGAACCACGAACTAATACTAAATGTACAACTACCCAGGGTCTAGTGTTAGAATTCGCGAACTACTAAAGAATACTACAAATAATTGGGCTGAAAGAAATGTATCTCTGTTTTGAATGAAATAAAACAGTATCTAAATAATAAAGGGAAGACTCCAGGAATCTGCGAACGTCATCAGATCTACCTCGTGTCTCCGTGCGAATACTGTCATCTACTACTTTCACCTAACTCTGACTGGTACCTGGATCTGTACAAGAAGTACAGAGTGTAGTATCAGTAAAACCGACCCCATGTACTGAGTAAGTGCAGAGCCTAACCTCGACAAAGTAGTGACGAGGCTACGGTGGGGCATTAAAAATTTAACATGTGAACAATATATAATAAAGCAAGAAGGAATTCTAAAATAAATGAAACAACAAATTGTAGCAACAAATAAAATAACTCAGCCACCTTTTCTAGGTCTCAATTATAACCAATTCTCACATAAGTTTCCAAATTTCCAAATCTTGACTTTAAAATAAAAATGCAAAATATGAAAAGTAGTAAAGTGAAACAGTAAGTTTTCAAATCTTTGTTTTTTTTTAAAAATCAGTAAAACATAAGTGTCCTCCCTTATTGCTCCTTGTTGCGGCGTGCAACCCGCTCCCACCTGTCCACTCTTATTGCTCCTCCCTATATATATATATATATATATATCACACTTATTTCTCCTGTTGCGGCGTGCAACCCGATCCCTGTCCACCTTTATCACTCCTTGTTGCAGCGTGCAACCCGCTCCCACCAGACATATTATATCACTTTATTTATGAAAATTTTCACAATTCAGGTCAAAACCTTTCACAATATTTTTTTTGTCTCAACAATTGTAAACAGAAAGCTGTATAACTCATAAACTTCATCAATTATCATTTCACAATGAAACCAACCAGAATATATATAATAAAATACTGTCAACCAGCTCATCCTTTTTATGTATCACAATGAAACCAAGGGAACAACCAACAATTCCAAAATACTTGAAACAATATTTAACAACAAGTTAACGAAACCAAGTAGTCATGGAAACATCAATAAGCATAAAACAACTAAGCCAAGAATCAAATAAATTGGAAACGGGGGAAGGGATCATGTTCAACAAATAAATTGGTGGTGCATAGATACTCGTCACCTCACTTATACACCACACACATGCAAATTCACATAGCATTTAAGTTGGGGATTCTTATTCCCTCAAGTCAAGGTTAAACCAAACACTTACCTCGAATTCACAAGCAATTCACTGCTCTAGCACAGCTTTTCCTTTTGAATTTGCCTCTAACCCGCTCGAATCTAATCACAATTGGTTCAATACCATCAATTATTACCTAAAGGAATCAACTTTAATGAAAATCTATGGTTTTTCTATGTTTTCTTATCAAAATATAAAAATCGACCTCGGGCCCGCTTAGTCTAAACTCGAGGTTCAGACAAAACCCGTTTACCCATTCACCCCCGAGCCCGAGTATGCAATTAGTTTCGAAATCCGACCCCAATTCGAGGTCAAAATTCTCTAATTCCACCCAAACCCCAAATTTTTGCCATGAAAATTCTTGATTTTTGATTGAAAAATGATGAAAAACATTGGGTAATCGAAAGAGAAGAGTTTAGAATTATTTGCCAACACTTTGGGGATGAACTTGTGTGAAGAAAATTGCCTCTAGGTCTTTTTAGTTCGAAAATATGAAAAAAATGGATGCTGCCCGAGTTGGATTTTGTTAAGGGAGGCGTTGGTGTTTTAATAGGTTATGGTTGCTGTGATTATTTTTTTTTTGAAGAAGAAAAAACATGGAGCACCAGTGCACCAATTGTTATGACAGCAGATTGTTTTACAAGTTAAAAACATCTCGAAGCCTACCCAAAACTCACCCGAGCCCTCGGGGCTCTAAACCAAACATGCACGCGAGTCTAAAAATATCACACGGACTTGCTCGTGCGATCAAATCACAAAATAACACCTAAAACTATGAATTTAACCTCAAAACTCATGATTTTTCTGAAGAACACTTCAATTTCACTATTTCTCAATCGGACGTCCGAATCACGTCAAAATCAACTCCGATTCTCACCAAATTTCACAAATAGGACTTAAACATTATAACAAACATGTACCAAGCTCCGAAACCAAAATACGAGCCCGATACCAATGGTTTCAAACACTAATTCATTTCTTTATTTCATTAAAAATCCAGCAAAACAATTTTCTTCCAAAATTGATTTCTAAAGCTAGGGACCTCGAAAATCAATTCCGGACATACGCTCAAGTCCCATATTTTACTGCGGACCTCCCGGTATCGTCGAAACACGAATCCGGGTCTGTTTACTCAAAATGTTGACCAAAGTCAACTAAAACCAAATTTTAAATTCCAAAAATTATTATTTCTCATATTTTCACATAAAAGCTTTTCGGGTTCACGTCCGGACTGCGCACGCAAATCGGGGTATTTAAAATTAGTTTTTTTAAGGCTAATGAGCACAGAATAGTATCTTAATTCATAAGATGACCCTTTGGGTCATCACACTAATAATAGTATGAACATAGTCCTTCAATCGAAACTCAATTCGGAGCTCATTTGCTCAGTGCGATACCCATTTCGTTTGTTAAACAATTTACTCATGTTTCGCGTTAAAAACCCAATCGCGACTTGATGAAATTAGAACAAACTTTCCATATCACTCCTATAATTCATTATCAAAATCCGGAAGTCTCAAAATCAAATTTCGATCTCTAGAACTAAAAATGGACCTTTGGATCATTACATGATTATGTTCAAAATGCCAAAATCTTCCAAAAACACTTCTAAAACTTATCCAAGCCTCATGGGACCCCCAACCAAGTATACCAACAAGTCCCATAATATGACACAAACTTAGTCGATGCCTCAAATTACATCAAACAATGCTAAAACCGTGAATCACACCCCAACTCACGCTTAATGAAACTAAGAACTTCCAACTTCTATATTCGATGCCGAAACCTATCAAATCAAGTCCGATTGACCTCAAATTTTTCACACAAGTCATAAATGACACTAAGAACCTATTCCAACTTCCGGAATTCCATTCCGACCCCGATATCAAAATTTTCACTGCCGACCGAGAAATACCAAATTTCCAATTTTGCCAATTCAAGCCTAATTCTACCACAGACCTCCAAATCACATTACAAACGCGCTCCCAAGTCCAAAATTACCTAACAGAGCTAACAAAATCATAAAAATCCAAATCCAAGATCGAATACTAAAAAGTCAAAACTTGGTTAAACCTTTCAAATTAAAGCTTCAAGCTGAGAATTGTTCTTCCAAATCTATTCCGATTATCCTAAAAACCAAAATCGACGATTTACATAATTCATAATACATCATACGGGGCTAGTCATGCCCGAGAACTGGCAAGCGAAGTGCAAATGCTCAAAATGACCGGTCAGGTCATTACATAACAATAACTCAGAATACGAAATAACTGAACGGCTCTTACATTAAATTTAAGAATCCAAAACACTTCCTTTATTTAAACAAATAATCTCTAAGGCAGTATATTTCTATCAAAATAAATAAAAGGGCTTCCAGTAATATTATCACACACGAATTCCATTGAGGGCGTTCGACCCGATCCAACATAAAAATAAAAATCGTGCAATGCCGAGGGTCGAACGGCGCGAACCATATATGCATCTATTACCCTGCTCGCGAATCATCCATGCGACGCGGTCAAACATAAATTTAAAAAAATACCCCGCTCACAAATCGTTCATGCGACGCGGTTAAATATAAATGTAAAGGATTACCCCTCTCGCGAATCATATCTGCGACGCGGTTAAACATAGATTTCTTAGATTATTTTAGTATTCCTCCATTCTTTTCAAAATACGAAGTTCAAATGAAAACTTTTAAGGTTCCGATTTTCATAATAATTTCAACCTTCCCCAAAACGTTTAGCAACAACTAAATTCCACTACTTCTCAAGGCAATCAATAAACATAAATTAGTAACTATATCAACACAGCATAATTTACGCCTAAACTACCCGGACATTTGCATATTTAGTAGTTATGTACGTACTCTCGTCACCTAGTGCGTACGTAGACCCCACATATAATCACATATCAATTAAATTCACCGATGGGAAAATTTCCCTCTTACAAGGTTAGAAAAGAGACTTACCTTGTCCCAAAGCTTACTTCCAAACTCAAGAATGTGCTCAAACCCTCAAATCGGAGCCGAACGATCCAAAACTATTCAAATGGGGTAAAAACTAGTCAATATGTGCTCAAGAGTTCATATTCTAACTATTATAGTAATTTTCCAACCCTAAATGCAAGGTCCTAAAGTTCATCCCCAAGCCCGCGTGCCCGGATTCTAGAAATTTTCGAAGGAAGTTGTTACCCATGACTTAAGGAACATAATTATACGATTATCACTAAGTTTCATGGTCAATTTTGTGGTAAAAATATCATTCTTGCCAAACCCTAGGTTTTCCTCTAATCCCATGATTTTCACTAATCTTTACATGTTAATCTACCTAAAATCTAAGTATCTAACTCACATATTGTAGGAATTACTTACCTCCAAAAGCTTGGTGAAAAACCCCTCTCAAGAAGCTCTAAAATCGCCCAGCAATGGAATGAAATGAGCCAAAAATGACTAACTCCCGTATTAAATGAAGGTCACTGCCTTTAGCGATTTCCGCACCTGCGGTGCATTGACCGCATCTGCGGTCCCTCTTCTACGGATAATTGTTCGCTTCTGCGGAAATGGGCTAGGCCAGTTGGGGCCGCACCTGCGGATAGGTGACCGCTCCTGCGGTTCCACTTCTGTGGAAGAGGAGCCATATTGGCGGAACCTGGGCTCCGCACCTGCGAGCTCGCACCTGCGTCTGCCCAACCGCAGGTGCCGTCACACCAAAACTGGTGCACCAACAGCTATTTTGAGCTTTGAACTCGACTCGCGCAACGTCCAAATGGTATCCGAGGCCCCCTAGACCCTTTCCAAACATACCAACAAGTTTGAAATCATAAGATAGACTCGCTCGAACTCTCGGAACGCCTGAAACAACATTAAAACTAAGAATCTCCACCCAAAACCCATGAATCAAACTGAAGAGTTTCAAGTTCTTCATTTCACTTCCAATGCGCCGTAGTGTACTTAAACTACTCGGAATGACACCAAATTTGTGTGCAAGTCTTAAATAACATTATGGATCTATTCCCGATCTCGGAATTCTGTTTGGACCTCAATATCACCAAAACGCGTTCCAACTCAAATTTAAAGAACTTCTAAAACCTTTAAGAACCAACTTTCACTATTAGGCACCGAAACGCTTTTGAGTCATCCAAAACCCGCTCCGAGCATATGCCCAAGTCCGAAATTATCATACGAACCTATTGGAACCGTCAAATCCCGATTCCGAGGTCGTTTACTCAAAATGTTGACCGAAGTCAAACTTAGCCCTTTTGGCCAACCTTAAGGAACCAGGTATTCCGATTTCACTCCAAACTCTCCAAATCTACGAACTAACCATCCCCTCAAGTCATAAATCAGTAAAAGCAAGTGCGGGAAGTCTTATTTAGGGGTAGGGGGTTCTAAAAAAGCAAAACGACTGATCGGATCATTACAATAAAATACAAATGTATACAAAGCAATAGATCGATAACCCGATACTTATAAAGCAATAATACTTTTTCAGTTAAATCGAAATTTACACACCAGACCTTACCCTAATTAATATCGCAAAGCTAATTTGAACTAATTTGCAAAGTTCAAGACACATTTAATCATTTTGCAAAGTTAAGGAGCAAATTTGAACCATTACATAAGTTAAGGGTAAATTAAACCTTTTTCACAATGCTAATTAAGCCTATACTTATTTTGACTCTTATGGTCCGGTTCACAGCTCTTTGTAGAACTAAAACCCTAAACTCTGAGTTCTAAGGGTTCGCCTCAGCTGAACTTCCTATGTAATGATAATCGCTCTACAGTCTGAAGAGAAAGCAAATATATAGAGATGCATACTTTCGACAACGGGATTTGATGTTCTGTGAAATGTGCGGACCAATGCTTACTTTTGACTCCCCCAAGTATGATCGTTGTACCTTATGCAAATTCAAGAAATGCGTCAAAGGTTTCGCCTTTTCAAACCCTTTAATGTAATAAATATTTTTATTTCTCTGTATCTTAAACTTCACTTGTCTGTGTAATTTCACATGTCGATACTTCCTTACTTTTTTTGGACTTGGAAAACATTCTGGAGCAAACAAGGGAAATTTGTAAAAAATGTTAAACAAATGAATTGAACAAGCATATATAGATCATAAGCCTTCAAGATTATAACTTTTTTACCCACTTTTTATTTGTTTAGTTCGTTCATATTTTAGGCATAACACTGTCAAACTGTTGTGCTGAATTGAACTGTAAGACAATGTTTTAGAGTTTAAAAAAAATCAATTTTAATGTCCTTCATTCTAAGCAAAAGAAGTAGTGTATATCAAACAGGAGAAATTGTTCACTTCAAAAATAGCATTATTTCTTTATTCAATTTCCTCAACCTTCCGTCGACAAAAACCGTCGGAAACTGCCACCTTCCGCCGTGGTTTTGTTCATCGCCACCCACAATTCTTGATAACTCCTTCATCACATCTTCTTCATCCTCACTGTTCACTTTAAAAATAGTTGGGCTAAGAATGAGAATTTCATAATAACCAGAAATCTGGAAACACTACGTTGGGGTATTTGACGTTGAGGCATTGATCTGTACTATTCGAACAAGATTCACATCAGATATGATAGAAGGCGAAAGCTTCATCATCAAAGTCGTAGATTTGTTTTCTTTAGAGAAAGCACCATTGGAATTGACTTACAACTAAGAATTGAAAAAGAATTCGTCGGTAATCGTCGTTGCTAAAAAGATTGCAATTTGACTTGTTGGAATTATTATTAGCAGTTGAAGAATTGTTGTTGAGCGGATTGATTTTCCAACAAAGTTCGTTCTTTCTTCTGGTGATTTATCGGTTTTTCAATTTAAAGTTCGCCGGAGCACCGGACTTTTCGGCATCCATCGAAGCAGCAACAACCAGTGGAATTGGAAGCGCGTCTGGACATCCCGACTGTATTTGCACATATCTATTTATTTTTTCCTTGCCGGCAATTTTGATTGGATTAATTGCTTTTTCTATCTTTTCTATTAGTGTTTTAAGCTTAAGGTTTCATCTATTCATTTTAGTTTTGTGTTTGCATAAGGGTAGTTTCGTAGACGTGGTAGATTCATTGTTCTAGTACCTGCTCGCGTTTATGTTCTCGTAGTCACTCCTTTGAGTTGTTTTTAGCTCTCGGGTTTGTAGCTTGTAGTCCTTCGTTACCGTTTTTGGTTCTTAGTGGTAGTGTTTACCTAATTCATTTGCTTATAGTGGCGGTAGTGAACGATGTGAGAGTAAGGTCATGTCCTTGGGCGGGGATGGGGGTGAGATCCAAGGGTGGGAAGGAGGGTAAGAAAGCCTCTAGGTTGAGAATTGGGTCTTGAAACATTAGGACATTGACGGGGAAGTCTATAGAGTTAGCTAAGATTCTTCAGAAGAGGAAGATCAACATAGTGTGTGTTCAGGAGACTAGATGGAAGGGTACTACGGCATGAGATGTAGACGGGTTTAAACTATGGTACTCAGGGAGCGCTGGGGGAAAGAATTGTCACGACCCAAATCCTAACCCAGGTCGCGATGGCGCCCAACACCGTTGTCAGGTAAGCCAACATTTATCCACTAGTGAGTTTTATTTATTTTACCAAAACATTTCCCAACAGTTACTTGGTTTAATTTTAAGACATCCGGCAATAACGAATAGCGTAGGCAAACTTTTGGCTGAAATGACCAAAAGAAGTTATACTTTAATAATTACATAAAGAACAGTATACCAATGTGTGTGTGCCAGGAACTAGTGTCACAAGTCTACGTGCATCTAGTAGAATAGAAATCAAAAGAAATAAAACACTATCCTACTGCCTGAGAAGATATAGACAGAAATAGCAAAAAGAAAGGCTCCAAAGTGATGTTGAGTGTCATCATGAGAAGCAGCTCACTGTAAAGCCTCGACCAAGTGCAATCAAGGACGAGCTCCAGAATGATACCCAGATGCACCTGCCTCAGAACCTGTACAATTAAGTACAGAGCGTAGCATGAGTACATAAACAATATATACCCAGTAAGTATCCAGTCTAATCTCGAAGAAGTAGTGACGAGAGGTCGACTTGATACTTACTAGGGTCTAAACAGTATATTTAGATGTAAAATTTAAGAGAATAACAAGTACACGTGGATAGTAAAATAGTGAATATCAAGCATACTTACAAAACCTATTTACGTGGCGAAACTCCAATATACAAATTATGAATTTATCTTCCAAGACATCTAACAGTTTTTAAGGTCATGAATAATATCAAACGGATAGCATGCACATAATGTATCGGAAAATACGGTTTGAGTCAACATAATAGTAAATGTGCACTTCCAAAGGGTGGAACGGCGTGAACCATAGATGCATCTATTAACCTGTCGTGGCGTACGGCCTGCTCCCACGAGAGTAGTGGAAAGAATCACTCCGCTCGCGGAATATAAATTGCGAAGCGGTCACACATAAACACAACATTTTTCTTTAAGTCCTTTTTCCAAAATAATGATTCGTCTGAGTACATCAAGTTCTAGGATTTCTTGAAAACAAGCTTGCACACAAGGAAAACACAAGGCATATAGCTCAATTAACGGAATTTACAAGGCATGGTGTGAACCTAACTACCCGTACATAACAAGAATAGTCACTACGCACGGGCTCTCGTCACCTCGTACGTACGTATTCTCCACAAATAATGACACGCAGTTAATTACTTCACGTATGTGGACAATTCCCTCTTACAAGGTTAGAAAGGAGACTTACCTCGTTTCAAGCCTACTTCCCGGGTCAAGAATGCGCCCGAACCTTCAAATTCGTCGCCCAAGGACTCAAAACTAGCCAAACATCATATAAATATATCAATCTATGCTCAAAAGTCCACAATTCTCCTATTTAAATGGTTATCTCAACCTAGTTTTCACAATCCTAAAATGTAACCCCGGATTCCGAAAATTTTCAAGGGAAATATTCACCCATAACCTAAGGATCAATATTATATAGTTTTTGCATGATTTCATAACAAATTCTTTGGTAAATTCTCATTTTTATCAAAACCCTAGGTTTTACTCTAAACCCATGATTTCTACTACTTTTGTGTGTTAATCTACCCAAAACTCAAGTATTAAACTCACTTTCTAGTAGGAATTACTTACCTTACAATTGCTAGGTCAAATCTCCCCTTTGAAAGCTCCCAAAGTCATCCAAGATGAAGGAAAATGGTCTAAAAATGCCTAAGTCCCGCATTTAAAACAACTACACTGCCTTCAGGGTTTTCGCACCTGCGGTCTCGCATCAGCGAGCCAAGGCTGACACCTGCGGAAAAGGAGAAGGAGGCCAGGGGTCTCACCTGCGGCTCCGCTTCTGCAGAAAATGGCCCGCACCTGCGAAAAATGGGCAGCCCTTTTTAGGCCGCACCTGCGAGGCTGGACCGCACCTGCGGTCTCGCACCTGCGGCTGATCTTTCGCAGGTGCGGTCGCACTAGATCTGGTGCACCAGCAGCTCTTGTAGATCTTGGTTTGCCTCGCGCGGTGTCCGAATGGCATCCGGGCCCACCGAGTCCCCGTCCAAATATACCAACAAGTCCTAAATCATAATACGGACTCGCTCGAGCCTTCGAGACGTCCGAAACAACACTAAATCTAAAAATCATACCCTAAAACCAATTGAATTCAACTTAAGAACTCAAAGTTCGTGAATTCGCTTTCAACACACTGAAACATACCTATACTACTCGGAATGACACCAAATTTTGCGAGCAAGTCATAAATGACATGACGGAACTATTCCCGGTCTCGAAATTCCATTCGGACCTCAATAACACAAAAACACGTTCCAAAACTCAATTTTTGAACTTAAGGAATCATATTTCACTATTTGGCGCCGAAACACTCCCGAGTCATCCAAAACCCGTACCGAACATACGCCCAAGTCCAAAATCATCATACGAACCTCCTGGAGCTTTCAAATCTTGATTCTGAGGTCGTTTGCTATAAATGTTGACCAAAGTCAAACTTTGGCCTTTAAGGCCAACCTTAAAGAACTAAGTGTTCCTATACCACCCAAACTCCTCCAAACCTCAAACCAACTATCCTGAAAGTTATAAATCAGTAAAAGCAACTATGGGAAGTCTCATTTAGGGGCACAGGGTTCTAGAGCGCAAAACGACTAGTCGGGTCGTTATAAGAATGGTGTAGGTATTTTAGTAGACATGGACCTCTGGGAGCTCGTGGTTGAGGTTAGGAGGGTAAATGATAAGTTGATGAGTATTAAGTTGGTATTTGGTGGGTTTACTGTAAACGTGATTAGTGCATACGCTCCTCGGGTAGGTTTGAACCAGAAGGTCAAGAAGCAATTTTGGGTTGATTTGGACGAGATGGTGCGTAGTATACCGCACACAGAGAAGTTGTTCATTGGCAGAGATTTCAATGGTCATATTGGGGCTAGTTCTAGGGGTTATGATGATGTGAATGGCGAGTACGGTTTTGGGATAGGAATGAGGGAGGTAATTCACTGTTGGAGTTCGCTAGAGCTTTTGATTTGGTTATAGCTAACTCGAGTTTCCTGAAGAGGGAAGAGCACATGGTCACTTTTCAAAATTCAATGGGAAAGACTCAGATTGATTACCTTCTCTGCAGGAAATGCGATAAAGGTATGTGCACAGACTGCAAGGTCATCCCGAGTGAGCACATCACAACTCTGCATAGGCTCCTAGTTATGGACCTAGAGATCAAGAAGAGCAGGAGGAAGAGGGTGAGGTGCATGCAACCTAAGATCAAGTGGGGTAACTTGACCAAGGACAAAGCTCGGGAGTTAGGTGAGAAGTTGTTGGCTATGAGGGCCTGGATGAGTATGGGGGACGCGTCTAGTATGTGGTCTATGACTGCGTATTGCATTAGGGTAACTGCTAGAGAGGTCTTAGGGGTCATGAAGGGTTCTCCTGGGGGTCATAAAGGGGACTGGTGGTGGAATGGAGAGGTTCAAGTTAAAGTGGAAGCTAAGAAAGCTGCTTATTTGAAGCTAGTAGAGAGTACAAACGAGGAGGAAAAAAGGACTTATCGGGATTGTTACATAAAGGCAAAGAAAAAGGCAAAGTTAGCAGTTACGACAGCTAAGAACGCAGCATTTGCTTATTTTTACGAGGAGCTCGAGGGCAAAGGTGGGGACAAGAGGTTGTACCGGTTGGCCAAGGTGAGGGAGAGGAAAGCCCGTGACTTAGACCAAGTCAAGTGCACCAAGGACGAGGATGGTAAAGTGTTTATGGATGAGGCACTCATTAGGAGAAGATGGCAGACATACTTCCATAAACTATTGAATGAGGAGGGGGATAGACGCATTGTGCTGGGTGAGTTGGAGCACTCCGAGAGTCGGCGGGATTTTGGGTACTGTAGGCGGATTATGGTAGAGGAGGTGGAAGGAGCGATGCGTAAGATGTGCAGGGGCAGAGCAATAGGTCCAGACAAAATCCCAATGGAATTCTAGAAAAGCACAGGGCGGGCAGGTTTGGAGTGGCTCACTAGGCTGTTTAATGTTTTTTTTAAGGAAAAGAAGATGCCCGAAGAATGGAGGTGGAGTACGATGGTCCTGATTTATAATAACAAGGGTGATATCCAAAATTGCAACAATTATAGGGGTATCAAGTTATTGAGTCACACTATGAAGGTTTGGGAGAGAGTGGTGGAGGCCAGGGTGAGGAGGTGCGTGTCTATTTCCAAGAATCAGTTTGGATTCATGTTGGGGAGTTCGACTACGGAAATGATTCATCTGGTAAGGATATTAGTGGAGCAGTACAGGGAAAGGAAGAAGGATTTGCATATGGTGTTTATTGACCTCGAGAAGGCATACGATAAAGTTCTGAGGGAGGTCTTATGGAGGTTTCTGGAGGTTAGCAGCGTTCCCGTAGCGTACATTAGGGTGATTAAGGATATGTATGATGATGCTAAGACTCGGGTGAGGACTATGGGTGGTGACTCGAACCATTTCCCTGTGGTGATGGGGTTGCACCAGGGATCGGCTCTTAGCCCATTTTTGTTTGCCTTGGTGATGGATGTACTGTCGCGTAACATCCAAGAGGAGGTGCCTTGGTGCATGCTATTTGCCGATGATATAGTGTTTATTGACGAGACGCGTAGTGGAGTTAACGCGAGGTTGGAGGTTTGAAGACAGACCTTGGAGTCTAAAGGTTTCAAACTGAGTAGAACCAAGACAGAATACTTGGAGTGCAAATTCAGTGAGACCCATGATGCAGACATAGAGGTTAAGCTTGATGCTCAAGTTATCCCCAAGAGATCGAGTTTTAAGTATCTTAGGTCTATTATCCAGGGTAATGGGGAGATTGAAGAAGATGTCACACATCGCATCGGAGCGGGGTGGATGAAGTGGAGGCTCGCTTCCTGTGTTCTATGTGATAGGAATATGCCGTTAAGACTTAAGGGTAAGTTTTATCGAGTGGTGGTTCGACCCGTTATGTTGCATGGGGTTGAGTGTTGACCAGTCAAGAACTCCCACGTGCAGAAGATGAGAGTAGCAGAGATGAGGATGTTGAGATGGATGTGTGGGTGTACCAGGCGGGATAGGATTAAGAATGAAGCTATCCGGGACAGAGTGGGAGTAACCTCCGTGGAAGACAAGATGCGGGAGTCGCGGCTAAGATGGTTCATACATGTTAGGAGAAGAAGTATTGATGCCCCTGTCAGGAGGTGTGAGAGGTTGGCCATGGAGAGTTTGAGAAGGGGTTGAGGAAAGCCTAATAAGTACTAGGGAGAAGTGATTAGTGTCACGACTCAAATTTCCCACCGTCGGGACCGTGATGGTGCCTAACGTTGAACCCGCTAGGCAAGCCAACGTGAATGTTTAATTTACTGTATTTCTTTATTATTAGTCGAAAATAGGTGAAATACAACATTTATATGAATAAAAGTACAAAATGAAACAAGGTATATAACTCAATCCAATGTTTTTACGAAATTTCACAAAAATCAAATCCCAGAATGTTGGAGTCACAACCCACAGACTGTCTATGAATACTACATATAAAAGGTTTGAATAAAATAAGTACATATGTTTCTGAAATAGTAGAACAGAATACAAATAAAATAGAAGGGGACGCCAAGGCATGCAGACACCAATAGGACTACCTCGGTGTCTCCACGTGAACTGAAGGCAGCTTCCTTGACCTAATGTTTGTAGGGTCCTGTACCGGGATCTTCACAACAAAGATGTGCAGAGTGTAGCATCACTACAACCGACCCCGTGTACTGAGTAAGTGTCGAGCCTAACCTCGGCGAAGTAGTGCCGAGGCTAGGACACGACAACCAGAACAACCTGTGCAATTAATAATATTCGGAGGCATAATAATAACAAAAGTAAACAACTAAGTACAAATAAAAAGGGGATCATGATGGGGGAAAGAAATATCGAATAAAGGAAATAATGAAATAAGATAACAATTCAATATCAACTTGAACAGCAGGTAATAACATCACGAAGAAGACAGTGCATGGCATCACCCTCCGTGCTTTTACTCTCTTCCTCACCAAATAATAAATGCAAGTACACGGCATCACCCTTTGTGCTTTTACTCTCATCCTCACAATAATCAATATAAACGGCACATCATCACCATTCGTGCTTTTAATATCATAATATGGCACGACATCACCCTTCGTGCTTTTACACTCTCATTCTCAGAATAATCAATACACGGCATCACCCTTTGTGCTTTTACTCTCATCCTCACAATAATCAATATAAACGGCACATCATCACCATTCGTGCTTTTAATATCATAATATGGCACGACATCACCCTTCGTGCTTTTACACTCTCATTCTCAGAATAATCAATACACGGCATCACCCTTCGTGCTTTATACTCTTCCTCACCCAAACAATATCAATAACAAAATTCCGACAAGGAAAAATCAACAATATGAATTATTATTATAATAAATCATAACATCCCGACAAGGGAATAACAGTAAAAATATCACCATCCCGGCAAGGGACACAACTATAACCAATCTCACTCAAGTACATATCTTCACATAAAGTTTCTCAACCTAAACCAATACTCAACAATGTTCATTACCAAGAATTTCCACCAAAATGAATAACAACAAAATGAAATTCAAGCTACAACATAGTAAATATCAATGAAAACCACATAACTCATAATATCCGACTCACGGGCATGCTTGACACCAACGTATAGGTACTCGTTACCTCACCTATACGTTGAACATGATATTAACACATAGCAAATAAGACTCAACACTTATTCCCTCAAGCTAAGGTTAGGCCAGACACTTACCTCGACTTCCACGACCAAAATCAAGCCTCAATCACCTCTTTCCCTTTTGAATTTGACTCCAAATCAATTGTATCTAGACATAATTGACTTAATAACATCAATAAACGCTAAACAATTCAATTCCAATGCTTAATTATAGGTTTTCTAGCATTCTTCCCAAAAAGTCAAAAATCGACCTCGGGCTCGCTTGGTCAAAACATGAAGTTCGGACCAAAACCCGATCACCCATTCACCCACGAGCACGAATATGTAATTAGTTTCGAAATACGACCCCAAAACGAAGTCTAAATTCCAATTATTCAAAAAGCCCTAACTCTATCCAAAATTTTAATTTTCTACCCTTATGAACATGATTTAGGCCTAGAAATGGGTGTTAATGGAATTTGAAGAAAACGAATCTAAGAATACATACCTATGATTTTGTGGTGATACCTAAGAATTCCCCTACCCTTCGCGTTCGCATCCCAAAGGGTGCGTTCTCGTGGTGTTAATAATTACCCAACCCCCAACCCCCTAATACTCTGTGTGTTCGCGACTACATGGGTGCGTTTGCGTAGAGTAAGTTTCCTATGCTCCGCATTCGCACCTGTCCTATGCGTTCGCACACTGTTACCCAGTCCCCTTCCCCGCGTGTGCATTACGTTCGCATGGATCCCCATGCGTTCGCATAGGGTAAATTTTCTGGACACCAGCAACAACAAAAAGACACCAGATTTTCTAAGTTTAAATCACCCCGACGCCTATCCGAAACTCACCCGAGCCCTCGAGGATCCAAAATAAACATGCATACAACCTTAAAAAACTCCTACGGACTTACTCGTGCGATCAAATTGCCAAAATAACACTTTAAACAACGATTTTAGCCTTAAAATCAAAGAAAATTTCCAAAACTTCCAAAGTATCAAATTTCACAACTATGGGTCTGAATCACGTCAAACAACTTCCGTTTCTTACCAAATTTTACAGACATATCACGAATATCATATTGAACTTGTACCGGACTCCAGAACCAAAATACGGGCCCGATACCATAAATTTCAAATATAATCAATTTCTAAAATCTCTTATATTTTTCAGAAAATAATTTATTTCAAAAATTTATTTCTCGGGCTTGGGACCTCGGAATTAGATTCCGGGCATACGCCCAAGTCCCATATTTTCCTACGGACCCTCTGGGACCGTCAAATCACGGGTCCGGATCCGTCTACCCAAAATATTGACCGAAGTCAACTTAAATCAAAATTTTAAGGCAAAAACTAGCATTTTCTCAGTTTTTCACATAAAGGCTTCCCGGGCTGCGCACGCAAATAGAGGTGAGATAAAAGGAGGTTTTTAAGGCCTCGGAACACTATTTTTGACATAAAAATAAGGGATGACCTTTTGGGTCATCACGATTAGGCAGGACATGGCGCTGTTTCAGCTCACTGAGCACATGACACTTGATAGGAGGGTGTGGAGGTCGAGGATTAAGGTACAAGGATAATTAGTAGTTTATAGTGTTCACCGATAGGCTTATTAGCATGCATTTACCTTCATATTCTTAGATTTTTATTATGGTATGTGGTTTTGTTCGCCGAGTATTGTATTCCCTGTTGCTATTATTGGATATTATTTATTCTTTTTTTTTAGCAAATATGCCACTAGGCAGGCTGCCTAGTGGCTAATATATAAATAAAATCTCAAAATGGGTCCAAATCTTACAAGATGTCCAAACCAGAATAGAAGTTGCATGAAGCTACTAGCCACTAAAAATATAAAAAAGCTAAAGTCTAATGAACTAGCTATTACAACAAAATAAGATGAGTGCTTCGTTCTCCTGTCAGTGTATGTGAATCCAATTGCCAGTGGTAAATACCAAGCAACACCTATCAAGCTCTCACCAGGCGCCAAGGTATACTGTCCATAGGCTAAAATAAATTCCAAACATCTCCACCACAGAGTTGAAACCAGCATAGTATTCCAAGTGTAGCTACTATATGATCTCCATATGAAGTGTACTGAGTTTGTCCAAGTATTAATCATATGCGCACTCATCAAATTTAACATGTAAAAGTACCTGGCTTTAGGCTGGCCTTGCAAGGCAAAAACTAGGTTGGGGCTGGCTTTAGGCTGGCCTAGCAAGGCAAAAGCCTTTATTACGGTATGTGGTTTTTTTTTCTTCCTTGCTTGCTTCCCTCTTCTTCTTCTTGCCCTTCCTGAGCCGAGGGTATATTGGAAACAGCCTCTCTATCTGCATTAGGTAGAGGTAAGGTCTGCGTACAGACTACCCTCCCCAGACCCCACATGTTGGGATCAAACTAGGTTTGTTGTTGTTGTTGTTGTTATTTTTTATAACGAATGTGGCAATGGCGGACTCATTTTATTGGATGGTATACATAGTTAAATAAAAAAGAAGCAAATAATGGATAGAGACAATATGTGGACATCTAGAAAGACACAATAGGTTGAATAATGCTTTTATAGTGATAATGAATCATTTGGATATTTCTTTGAAGGATATAGCTCTTAATTTTCACTTCAGGTTGACGAATTTGTCGGGATTGTCATTGTATGTTTTCTGCTTCTTTGCACCGAAATTAAATATTCTATTATTGACAACAATATTTTCTATTGTCAAATTTTTCTAGAGATTGCTGGAAACGAGATACACGATACCATTTTTGTTGAGGTATGCTTTATTTAGAATTATAGGCATCACTGATACTTGTATTGAGAATTTGAGATGAGAACGAGAAAGCAAATTGTAATTACATAAATTGATAAAGAAGTTTTTCAAAAAGTTTTAACCTAACAATATTCTGGTATTTAAAGTAGGGTAAATGTTTATCCTATCTTTTTTTTCAAAAATAAGTTTTGTGCAATTAAAAAGCCTTGTAGTAGAAAGTACATATTATACTTAGCATAGCTATGTAGTAGTGTAAGTATTCTATTTGATCTTAAGAGGTGAGGGAGTATTTTGTAGGAATTGATGGTCTCGACAAGAATGAAGCTCATTTGTTTGAGGATATCAAAAATTTTAAAGTGTTACTTTCTGATTTTTTTGGATAAAGTAATGAGTTTTACTTTATAATAATTTACATATCATAATCACTTTTCTTAGGTTACCCGTAACCTCTATTCACCAGGTGCCAAGTAATTGAGAATACTTTTTGTCTCGATGTTAGTAAAATTACATAATTACGTGCCTTGTGTTGGACCTACCGAAAGCTTTAAGCTAATCTCCTCAGAAATCACCCAAAAGTAAACTGAAATGAGAAATAAAAGAACTAATCAACAATCACATGAGCTTGAATTTCTATTGTTTAAGAAGGCATCTGCTCGTCTTGTCACCTCCTATTTCTTAGTTTTCGCTCAAATGTTCTTGTTTTCCTTGTTCTTCCCTTCTATTTGCGTCGCTTGAACTTGTTAATATTTTGGGTACCCAAAACATGTCGCCTCCTATATGATCGTGTTTTCTCTAACAATTGTTGTTTCCCGTATTCTTACCTTCTGTTGTTATTGCTTAAACTTGTAGTGTCTTTGGTACTCTAAGGTTCCCAATAGATTGGCAAAAGCTGGTTTGAAATTATTAGGGAGTGCCCATTGGAATTCAAGTTGTACTACGTTTCTATTTCCATCTATATTCTAGTTGTAGTTCTAAACTTGAATGTTTTATGTTTTTTGGGTTTCTGTGGGTACATTGGTGTCACGACCCCAAATCCTAACAGACCGTGATGGAGCCTATCGTGGAACTAGGCTAGCCAACCATCACATAACTACACATTTGTTCTATTATAATATTTCGAGAATCAATAATAATCAGCAAACAGAGTATAAAATAATTTCTTTAAGTCTTTACACCCCAATTATAATCTAACAGTCTAAACAATTCTCCCAAGACTGGAGTCAAAAGATCACGAGCATCTAAGAAATAAACTAACTCTGCTAATGTCATAGACAAAGTCTAGGAATAAAATACTAATACTAAATAAGGAAGGGAAATGGAGAAGCTGCGGACGCTGGACAGCTACCTCGAAATCCCGTAACTGATGATCACGAACTCGGATGACTACTGCTCCGACCCAGTACCTGGATCTGCACACAGAGGTGCAGGGAGTAATGATGAGTATGCCAACTCAGTAGTAATTAAAATAAATCACAGTCTGAGAATAAGAAACACACAACACAGATATACCAATCCACAAAACAGTAAAACATCAAGTCTCAATACAGTATACATAAGTTCGAAAACCTGTTTCCATAAAATCCTTTGAACAAGTATATTTTTCTCAATATTTCTCGGTAAAACTCAGTAAAATCAGTTTGAAAAATGAAGTGAATCATAGTCAAAACTCAGTAAAAATATAATCGTAAAACTGCCCCTCGGGCCATAATCATCACTCGTATCAATTTCCCTCAGCACCTCACCATCACTCAGTATCAGCCCCGCGGGCAACCTCACTGTCACTTATGCCTCCCAATCACTCATCACTCAGCACTCGCACTCAGTAGGTACCTGCGCTCACTAGGAGTGTGTACAGACTCCGGAGGGGCTCCTACAGCCCAAGCGCTATAAACAAGACACATCATGGCAATAATCACTCTCATGCACTCGGCTTCTCTCATATCATAACATCCTCACAACATTGGCCCTCAGCCTCACTTAGTCAGACACTCTCAGCATGCCACTCGTTCCATGAAATAAAACGGGGTTCTCGACCCAAAATAGAATTTCATTTCAAGAAATAGTAATATCATCAAATAGGAGTGTCAACAATTTCACAAGAAAGACTGAGTGTAAAATCATAGTTTCAAAGTAGTGAGAATATCAGTAAAATAGCTCCCAAGGGGTTAAAACAGATCGGCACTAGGCCCCAAACATGACTTACAGCCCAAGTATAAAAAAACATAGTAATACTAATAACCATATGCTTTAAAAGTGGTTTCGCAACTCAATAGTTGCCTAAAAAGGAACATTTTTTTCCAAATTTCCAATTCGTGCACGCCCCACACTCGTCATCCAGTGTGTGCGTCACTCCAAAACCGTGAAAGGATGTAAAGTCCGGGGTTTCTTACCCTCAGAACAGGATTTAACGACATTACTTAACTCAGACTAGCCCGAAAAGCTACTCCGCAATGCGTTTGCCCCTCGAATCAACTTCCGAGTGCTCCAAATCTATAAAGATCATATCTTTCTCATTAAATTAAACACTTATATCTCAAGCCCTAACTTCATCTTTTTCTACTGATTTTCATAAATTAAACACTTATATTTTGATCCTTAATCACCAATAATCGAGTATTAGGGTCCAAAATCGTTACCTCAATGAAGAACAATAATTTTCTCTCTTAAAAATCGCCTCAAAAGCTTCTTCCCGTTCAAAAATGGTGGAAAAATAGGTTATGGTCGCGGAGGGTTTAATTAAATACTTCCAGTTATTTTTCCATTGCGAACGCGGCCCACTTCCCGCGTTCGCGAAGCACTTTTCTCCAGGCCCCAATTTGCCCTTCGCTAATGCACCTTCCTGGTCGCGAACGCGGTCGCTTACCTGACTTGACCTCCGCGAACGCGGTCAACCTTTCGCGAACGCACAGCTTCCACCAGCCACACCATCGCGATCGCACCCCAGGCCCCGCGAACACATAGACCAATGGGCCTGGGGTCCCTCAACGCTAATACACTACGCGAACGCACCCCTACTCCTGCGTTCGCGATGCCCAGACTTTTCACCCTACGCGTTCGCACCTCCACCTTCGCGAACGCACAGAAGAAACTGCCCCAGCTCCCAACTTCCCCTATGCGAACGCGGACCCCCCTCCGTGACCGCATAGGGTAAAATTTCTCTGTAGAAACACCAGAAAAATAGCATAAGTTCCAAACAAGAAATGATCCGTTAACCATCCGAAATCAACCTCGAGGCCCCCGAGACCTCAACCAAACCTACCAATGTATCCCGTAACATCATTCAAACTTAGTCGAACCTTCGAAACATCAAAAACAATATCAAAACACTAAAATCACATCGAATTCAAGCCTAAGAACTTTGAAATTTCTAAATTCCACCAACGATGCCGAAACCATCCAAAACAACTCTGATTGACCTGAAGTTTGCAGACATATCCAAAATGACATTACGAACCTGTTACAACTTCCGGAATTCCATTCCGACTCCGATAGTCTATTTTCCACTGCCGACCGGAAATCACCAAAAACTAACTTTCGCCAATTCAAGCCTAATTCTACACTGGACATCACAAAAATATTATGAACACACTCCTAAGTCCAAAATTACCTAACGAAGCTATCCGAACCATAAATCCGCATTCTGAGGTCGTTTACCAATAAGTCAACTCTTAGTTGACTTTTACAACTATAAGGTTATTTTTTTTAGAGACTAAATGACTAAACTCTCGCTACAACCATTCCGATTCCAAGCCTACCAACTCTAACACATCATAAACAGTATAACCAATCTATGCCAAGGCAATAACAGTAATTATAATGCAGGTTCTACGTAACGACCGACCGAGTCATTACAATTGGATTGCTGAGAGTTGGTTGAGCTTTGAGGGCATGTTTTTGAGTGCTCGTTACTAGTCTTAGTTTAAATCATTTGGTAGAATGGTCAATTCCTTAATGTTGGTTTAAGATGTTGGCCTTTAACTCATTTTGAATTTTAGAATTGAAATGGTTCTGGACACTTGCTACATAAAAGTCATGTTACTCCACTTCGAGAAATGGATCATTTAACTTTTTGATGAAGTAAGATAATTTTATTTATACAACAAAAGTGTGGCTGCTCATATACCAAAACTTACTTAATAACTAAGGAGCAAACACAATCCAAAAATGATTCAAAGCTAGTTACAGGGGCCTGGTTGAACCAACTAAATATATTGATTAGACAAGTTGCTTTAAGAGAGTGATTAGGAGTTGAAATCCCATCAAAACATCTGCAATTTTGAAAGCAATCTCAGCAAGTCATTTAGTTCCTAGTCTTGGACATCTCTTACGAACTGCAATGCCCATATCTTGCCAATAGTGCCCAATAGTGGAATCCTTGTTGTTGGCCAGTAGAAATAGACTTGGGAGTTCGTTTTTCAGGACCTCTGACCCTAACCATCTATCTTTCCAAAAAGAAATATGAGTTCTGTTCCCAAGATTGAGTGATGACTTGAGTTGAAAGTCACCCAAAAAAAAAACTGGAAGTAGCTACGAACGTCGTCGCTAATCTGTTGCTAAATCTCCCGTAGCTAGTAGAATCTCTTGATAATATGTCGCTAATTCGTCGCTAAATGAGATTAGCAATGGATTTTTCTGTTTAGGTACAGAATTTGTCCGTCGCTAAAACCAGTTTTTTTAGTAGTGCCCCATAACTTTGAAATGTGTTTCCATGGCCTAGAACCATGTGGCAAGTCTACTTTGTCTAGTACACCAATTGTTTGCCACCTCAGATTTTGGATGTATTGCACCTTTCCACAGCCCTGAGATCTCCATGTTGTACCGCCAGTGCCATTTCATTAACAAACTCTTGTTGTGTAAAGTGAGATCTTTTATTCCTAGCCCTCCATGCACTTTGGGGAGAATAACTCTTGGACATTTAACCAAATGGAATTTGTGAGTTTGACTATTTCCTTCCCATAGAAATCTCTCCTTAATTGATCAAGTCTCCTCTGGACCTTAGCTGGAATTGGGAATTCAAGAAGTAGGTATGAATGCTATCCAACAGACTATTGATGAGTGTAATTCTGCAGAAAGATATTGCATTTTCTAGGAAGTCAGCCTTTTTTCAATTTTTTCAGTAACTCCATTCCAGATACCTAGAGCTTTGAGTCTAGCTCCCAGAGGAAGACCCACATATGTTGTAGGGAAAGAGACCACCTTACAACACATTACTTTTTTTAATGAAGTAAGTTTTATATTAATTACAAGGCATCCGGAAGATGCAATGATTACAAAAGAAAAGGAGATATCAGCTCCTAGGAAGGACAAAAACCTATTACAATACTATGGAGCTGATAAAGTCCAAGAAAAGGTCAGGGTTATACGCATGGGTGTGGTTCACCCAGCAAAAAAGTAAAACTAAACATCTAGCCTTAAGTTTGTGTCTGGAAGTTGAAATGCCATCAAAGCATCTTTGATTCCTCTCTGTCCATATGCACCACAAAATAACAACAGGAACCATAGACCAGATTCTCTTGATGGACTTCTCAACTTTCCAGGAGCTCCAACTCACAAAGGCATCCCTGACATTCCGAGGCATAGTCCAATGTAGACCAAAAAGTGAAATAAACATCGACCAAATGTCTGCTGCAACTATACAATGGAGGAACATGTGATTGATTGTTTCATGATTGCTAAGGCACATATGGCATCTGTTGGAAAGTTGGAAACCCCTTCTGAGAAGGTTATCCCGAGTTAGGCAAGCACCTTGTAGTGTTATCCAATAGAAACCACTAACCTTAGGGGGAATTTTTGTCTTCCAGACCACTTTCCATGGCCACTGATCAATCAAAGCTTTGTTAGATATCATGTTGTGATAGCTTTCTTTGACTAAATAGGAACCCCATCTATCGTTGACCCATTTAAGTCTATCTCCGTCTTGGTTGTTGATGGAGATGTTCTGAAAGCTGCCAAGTAGAGATAGCAAATCCTCTATCTCCCAATCATTCAGGGTTCTCCTTAATCTTGGGCTCCAAGTGTTCTCCTCTCAATTTTGGGCAACTATGGATTTTGGGTTAGATGCAACTGAAAAAAGTGTTGGGTAAGCATCCTTCAAAGTACTTTCACCATACCAAAGATCCTTCCAAAATAGGATGTGTTCCCCACTGCCAACCTGAAGAGTTGTATTACTAGTGAAGGTGTTCCACAGCTTCCTGATACCCTTCCATAGACCACAGTCATAAGGTGTATTAACCATATTGGAGCACCAATGACTATCACTGCTATACTTAGCTTGTACTACATCCTTCCATAAACTTGTTCCTTCTTTATTGTACCTCCAAAGCCATTTAAACAACATGCTCTTACTGTGCAGTGACAAACCTTTAACTCCTAGGCCCGCAAGAGATTTGGGAAGAATTACCTTATCCCATTTCACAAGGTGGATTTTGTGGTTTTTGGAATTGCCTTCCCATAGAAAGGAGCACCTAAGTTTATCAAGATGCTTTTGAACTTTAACTGGTAGGGGAAATAGAGACATCATGTAGGTTGGTAAGCTATCCAGTACACTGCTGATAAGAGTTAGTATGCCACCAAATGAGAGATATTGTTGCTGCCAGGAAGCCAACCTTTTTTCAAAATTTTCAATAACCCCATTCCATACCTCATTTGATCTATGTCCAGCCCCCAATGGAAAGCCCAGGTAAGTGGTTGGGAATGAACCTGTATTGCAACTCATGATCTCAACAAACACCTCCATGTTTGGTACACAGTTAACAAGATACATGACACTTTTTGACATGTTAATGTGTAGCCCAGACAAGGCTTCAAAGATCATCATGGTGATGTTGAGAAATTTCACTTGGGACTCCTTTGCACCACAGAAAATGAGAGTGTCATCTGCATATAAAAGGTGGGATACAAAGATTGAAAACTCTGGTCTACTGCCAATACCAAATCCCTTCAACCAAAGTATTTGTTTGTCCTTATCCAACATATTGCTCAGACCCTCCATTGCTAGGATAAAGAGAAAGGGGGATAAAGGATCCCCCTGCCTTATTCCTCTCTTAGGAGAGAAAAAACCAACCGGACAACACATTACTTCCGCAAGCTCTTCCAAGTTTGGAACTGAATTGACTAGATATATGGTTCTCTTCAACATGTTCATGTGTAGGCCTGAGATAGATTCAAAGATAATAAGTGTGAGATTGAGGTATAAGACCTGTGATTTTTCAGCTCCACAAAAACTAAAGTATCATTATAGATCAGATGGGAGACTGTAACAGAGTTACCATCTGCACTTCCCACCTTGAAACCCTCTAGCCGGTGAAGCTGATTTGCTTTATTTAACATTTTGCTAAGACCTTCCGTATAAATGAATACGAAAGGAGATAGAGGATCTCCCTGATGCCTTTTTAGGGAGAAAAGAATCCAATTGGTCCACCATTGATCAGGATTGAGTACTTCACTGTAGTGATACAAAATCGGACCCATCTAGTCCAACATTCACCAAATCCTATCCTTCTTAGTGTATTTATCAAATAGGTCCAATTAAGCTGATCAAATGCCTTTTCTATGTCAAGTTTGAAAAGTAGACCAGGTTGCCCAGACTTCACCTTCTAATCCAATATCTCATTAGCTATAAGAGCTGCATTTGTGCCTATTTTTTATGAAAGCATTTTGATGACTAGACACCAATTTTCCTATCACCCCTTTTAACCTTTCTGCTAAAGTTTGGAGGCAATTTTGTAAAAGCTACCAATCAAACCGATTGGCATGTAATCTCTCAGCTCAATGGCTCATTTCTTCTTCGGGATTAGTGCTATAAAAGTGGCATTGCATGATCTAACTAGGTTTCCATTCTGGTGAAAGTGGTAAAGGGCTCCCATGATATCATCCTTGATCACCTCCCATGATTTCTGATAAAATGCCATAGTGTATCCGTCTGGAGCTGGAGCTTTATCATGCGCACAATTCTTAATTATAGCCAAAACCCATGCCTCTTTAAATGGTCTTTCCAGCCAAATTTTCTCTTCCCATTTAATGTTTCTACATCTTCCAGTCTTGTTGTAGGTCTCCAGCTTTCATTCTCAATGTAGAGCTGTTGATAAAATTCTAAAATCTCACCCCTGATTAGATCTTTATCTTCAATGATGTCATCCCCAATGTTGAGTCTATCAATACAATTAGTTGTTCCGTTGGAATTGACCACCTTCTGAAAGAATTTGGTATTTCTCTCCCCTTCTTTGAGCCACAAGCATCAAGATAGTTGCTGAATTTCCACTTGGAGTTCATAACAACAGGAAGTTCAATGCTGAAAAGTTGCTAGCAAATCAGGAGAATGTATACACATATTTCCCCAATGTTTGAGGTGTTATATGTGGGAGCGAGACGGATATTGAGGATTCATATAGCAAAATCTAGCTAGTTTGGTATTGAGGCGTGATTGTTATTATATTTGGGATGGTTTGGCATTTCACAGGAACTTTGAACTTTTAAGCGGCGAGAATGAGGATTGTATTAGTTCACTCTACTGCTTATTTTGTATAAAAAAAAGGTCGCACTATTGTAGTAAGAACTGCATTGAGGCATTCATAGCCTATTTTAGTTGGCAGGCCGCAGGGAAGGGGTGAGTATGGTGAGTTTGATAATCTACACAAATAGTTATTTGACTAAACATGAAGTAGAACAATTCCATCATATGCTTGTGTGTTTGCATCCCTACCCGTTAAGGAGATATTTTACATATGGTATCACCTCTAGATCTCTCTCACTCAGATAAGCTCATGCGTTGTCTTTAAATGATTTAAGTTATTGAATATTATGTCTAGTTTTCATTTTTTAAAAAGAATATTATGCTCCGTCAAAGAAATTAGGGGCATTATCCATGTACCAAAAATGCAAAGCAACTTTCTTCATCATTGTCTAGATGAAAAATAAACTTTATATCTGACGTGGAAGAACGAAAAAATGGTGAAATGGAGGATGGGAAACATTAGGTGGAAGATAAGGAATGCAAAATACATAGATCAGACTACAATAGACTTAACAATATTTTTAATATACTAATCCCGTGAGAAATACTCTAGGTGGCAGGAAGCTCGTGTATGTTCTTTGTCATTTTTGTGCTGATATGTTTCTTCTAAGCATATAATAGTTGTTTTTGTAGGCCATTATAAGGGAATTGGGCATATCTTCATTTGATGATCTTGAAGAAGAGAAGGATCTAAAGCAAATGGTTAGTGCCGTTTGCAGTGTCCAATAACATTCCTTATGTTTACCTTCATAAAAAATATTCATTATGTTTACATGTTCTTTCCGTTAATTGTTGTTTGTATGGTTTACAGGATTATAATGCAAAATGTAAAACTTGTCATCATTTAGGAATGTCATATATATCCAGACAGGTACCCTTTCTTAGCCTTTGTACATGCTACCGAGATTTTGCCTTTGCTTCCGAGCCTTTCTTGTTATCCTAACACCATTTGCTTCTTTGAACATATTAGATCTGTTGATGAAGGGCAGACTATCTTTTACACATGCCCTATTTGTGGAAATAAACAAATTGAGAACTCATGAGACCACTCTGTAGGTTTCCATGGTGAATGGAGATGGTTAAGTATCTGCAGAGCCATAGGAATATTCGATTGCTCTTACAATATTGCATGTATACATGAAAACATATGTAAACCTCCTATGTTGTCTTGGAGTTCTGGAAATAGAACTTAGTTTTCCTTGCTCTGACTATTATGGCCAGTATGATCCTTTTAGGTTGATCTGTAATTAGAATATGAGAAAGAATTTAAAGGAAGCGGAGTTTTACAGTAGGCTGTACTTTTGCGGTGCAACTCAGGATTGCAATAGAGTCAATCATCTTGAATCAAATTGCTCTACATTATCAATCGTCCTATTCCCAATATACATAATTGATATTCCGACACTGGTGTTACTCATCACAACTCCTGACCTTCACAATCCCACAATAAGTTCAGGATTACAAGAGTCAAGATCAATTGATTGTTGGTTACCCCAAATAATTATTATTTTTTCCTGACAAGAATCTCGCCTTGAATAATATTCTTCCTATTTTTGTCTTCAGACGGTCATTGTTATTCTTTAATCTTATTCTTTAATCTTTGTGGATGATTACACTACTTTCGTTAGGGGATATTCTTTATTTCAAAAATATGTTGACTTGCCTACACTTCATCGATTCAAATCTTTATTTGAAAGACAATTTAACACTACTATTAAAGTTGTGCAAACAGACTAAGGTCGCAAATTTCACCCTCTATCATCACTCTGCCAAAACATGGCATCATTCATAAAAATATCATGTCTCGCACATGAACAACGTTGAAAGAATATGCGTTATCGCATCGTCGAAACGAATCTTACCCTCATGCCTCATAGTGTTACACCTTCTCGTTGTTAAAGGTCTTTATATACTTATGTTTCTCTAAAATACAATAAAGATCAACCAAAGTAATTTTTTCATGGTAATGATATATGCTTCATTAAATTGAGTACCAACAAAATTAAATAAAAACACAAATAGACTGGACCTTTAATTATGGGTTGGTCCATTTAGGAAGTTAGTTGGGCCTAGAAATTCAAAGGTTCTCCTAATTATAAGATTACGTCACTCCCTCTAATTCAAATATTTTCCGCCCTTTTTGATGTACTAATATACTTTTACTGAACCAGTACTGCTGCTACTTTTCATCAAAAGAAGAAATGGAGACGAAATCCCCGTGTCCGCCGTGCACGGTGACCGTTCGCCGGAACCCTCCACGGAGAGCAAGACCCACACCATCCTCCGCTGTTCCTAATTCACTTCCCCGATCGCCACCGCGAAACATCTCTTCATTCCCCATTGAGGATATTCTATCAATAGAAGTCCCTGAGAAACAACTTATTACGGAGCATCCATCATCATCGGAGAATCTCAAGGTATTTCTGAGAGTCCGACCGTTAATTTCTCAACGAGAAACAGCGAAAATAGAAAAAACGGCTGCTGAAATGAAGAAAACAACAAAAAATGCTTGGCCTAAAAACCCTAAGTCCACCAATGCGTTGCCGAAGAAGCTCAAAAAGAGCAATGAAGTCTGTATGACTGTGAATGATGCACATTCCGTTACCCTATCGCCTCCGCAGGGCTTACAAGACGCCAAACGTATTAAATCAGAAGTTTATGAAGGTTTTTCACATGTCTTCTCGTCACAAACATCTCAGGTTATTCTTGCTTATATTTTTGAATGAAAAAATCATTTTCTTTGTATTCTTACTACTATGTCCGTCCCAATTTATGTCATGTTGTTTGACTACATGGAGTTTAAGGAAAAAAAGCTTTTGAGACTTGTGGTCTAAAAACAAGCCATATTTATTTCATATCTGTGTGACTATAAATCTATCTCATTGATGGCAAAATGAGAAATTTAAAGTTAAATTATATTTAATAATGAAATGTGTCATTTTTTTTGGGACAAACTAAAAAGTAAAGAGTTTTACATAAATTGGGATGAGAGTAATAAATCGACATCTTTGCGAAAGGAATTATTAGTATTAAGTTGAAATATATCGAGGATTCACTAGTTTAGGATTTAGAAACAGCAGCAGCAGTAGTTGCTGTTGTTGATTGATATTGGCATTTTTGTTGCAGAGGGAAGTTTACGAAGAAATGGTGAATCCTTTAGTTGAGGATTTTCTGAAGGGTAAGAGTGGAATGTTAGCTGCATTGGGACCAAGTGGTTCTGGGAAGACTCATACCATCTTTGGCTGTGGAAGGGACCCTGGTATGGTGCCTCTCGCTCTTCGTCGAATTTTGTCACAGGAAGGAGAGAAGAAGTTACGAAGGTGCTTTAATTTCTACTGTCTATTTTACTTATAATGTTTGGCTGGATATCATTATTTTAGCAGTTTCTTGGTTCATGAGATTTCGAACTGTCTTAAAACAGTCATTGCATTCTTAACTATGGATAAACAGTTGCAAACTTGCAGTTCTATGTAAGTCCTTCTTAAAACGCCTTCATTGAATAACTCTTTTCTTCATGATTTATCACGTGCAGGATATTTTATTTGTCCATGTTTGAGATCTCTTCTGAGAAAGGAAAATCTGAAAAGATATTTGATTTATCTCAAGATGGGGCTGATTTATGCATCCAACAATCATCTATTAAAGGCGTGCGACAGGTTGTCCTTTGAATTGCTGTATAGCTTCTCCTTGTTGTATGTTTTTTTCAGCCTATAACTTCTGTGGTTCAAAGAGATCAAATAATAAGCGTCCACTCTGGTACTTCTGAATAGGCCGTACTTTATGATGCTCAGCAAGCTGAATCGTTAATCGCATGTGGACTTTTAAAACGTGCGACAGCTATGACGAATTCAAACAGTCAATCCAGGTGAGTTGGATATAAATGCTTATGTTGGTCTGTGACTGTTCCTTTGCTTTATGCTCTGGTTTGAAATGATTGAGAAACCTTTGCTAGTGTCTCTCCCTAAGTATATCCAGTGTTAATTGTTTTGGCTTCTTCAAACGTTGGATTTCTTGCTTAAGTGACTTTCTTTGACACCAAACTGTAATAGTACTTCTTCTACTTCTCAGACTTGAAATGATTGATGGAACCATTCATGAGATGTCTATGTTTTTCTTCTCTGTCTTGGCAAGTATGGAATCTTTGAAATAATTTCTAGTTTACGGAAATGAAGGATATGTTACGTCTACATAGTCATGTTGCAATTGTAGTTATTATGATGACAGTTTAACACCCTTGCAGTCGTTCACAGTGCATCATAAATATCCGTTGTGAATATACGAGGGCAGATGGAAAAGTTGGTGATAACTCAAACAGTGCTGTGCTGACTATAGTTGACCTTGCTGGAGCTGAGAGGGAAAAGAAGACTGGAAATCAGGTAACAAATTGTCCGTGGCCACTGAATTCATACCATTATGTAGAAGATATTTTGTTGAATTCTAAAAGATCCATTGCCATTAGTATCTTTGATTTTATTGTCAAGACCGTCTAGGTTAGACCTTGATCTTCAGACGACAAGAAGAAGATTGTGACTCTTTCTTAGGCCTTAAGTGCTATGTTGCAAATTTGGTGGTTAATGTATTTCTCTGGCTTGCTGCATCTCACTAAAAATATTACTCATGTCTAGGGGGTTAGATTGCTCGAAAGTAATTTTATCAACAACACTTCGATGGTGTTTGGCCTGTGCTTAAGGGTATGTAGCATCAATCTGGTTTTATGACTTCCGTTTCATGAATGTCGAGGTATGACACTCTTTCTTTGGTCCTCATCAACTGATAGTTCTGTGCAGTCATTACTGGAGCATCAGAAGAACCCCAGAAAACCTATGCAGAAACACTTTCAAAACTCTCTGGTAATGTCTTCCTTAGTTATCCTTCTGTCACTTTTCAGGAAATTTTATTGGTCTATATTCACTGCTTGTTACCTTTATATTTACTTCTACTTGTTGAAAATAAATCTTTTTTGCTTCTATCCCAATGTTACCTTACGGAATTCCTAATAAAATGCAGATGAAGGTGTAATTAATGTTTCACAGAGACAGAGTAGAGCTATTAGAATAATATACTATTACTTTGGCAAGTCATCTTCAGACAAATTTACGTTAATAAATAGCTTGAACAAAAATGCGATTGTACTGCTAGATTTGGTTTATCGAGATCACTGCACAGTTAACTAAGAACCAACATTATAGGTAAATATGTTCTGTACTGCTCTTTTTTTCTTTTCTTTTTTCCTTTCGAGTCTTTGAGCCCTAAGTCAATGTTGAGTCTGTTTATGAAATGGTTATATTCGTTGAAGGTGCATACTCAGCTCTCAATAGCTATTTTTTTCTCAGTTAGAAAATCCTTCATTTCCTTAGTAATTTTTCGCGTTCTTCTTTTGCATAGTTGACCAGATACTTACGAGATTATTTGGAAGGGAAGAAGCGGATGGCGCTGGTATGCATTACTTCTGCAGAAATCAGTTTTGATACTTAGAACTGTCATTAACTGCTTAAAATATTGGCAGTCCAGCAAACTTTTCTGCTCCACAAAAACTGTAGGTTTCTTAACATTGTATCCTTTGTGGCTTTCTATGTCCCTTCTGCAGCTTTTAACTGTTAGACCTGGGGAAGAAGACTACCTTGATACTTCTTTTCTGCTAAGGCAGGCTTCACCATATACCAAAATCAAGTATGATGGCCGTTGTAACAGTTGGTTTTGCAATGACCTTTTCTGTAACAAAAATCACCATATGAATGAAGAACTTGTTGATGTAGGTTTGACATCGTTGAAGAACATGGGATTTTAAACCACAATAAGAGGCCTGTGCAAACAACGCCTAGCATGGGGAAGTCTAAAAGAATGAAGTTGAACCGAACTGAAAATTGTGAGGTATATCTTATTTAGCCCATTTTTATTTAACATCCCTCACCTTAGGCTTTCTGCTTTAATATATGATTCACCAGAGGTTCGCATGAGGTAGTTGTCTAACACAAGATTTTCTCCATTTAAGTTGGCGGTGAAAGCTTATTTCTTCCTCCGCGACCAAACTTGTACTCCCCCGTTTCAATTAAGATGAGGTAGTTTGACTCGGCACGGAGTTTAAGAAAAAAAAAAGATTTTTTGAAACTTGTGGTCTTAAAAGCTTAACGGGTAAAAACTTTGTGGGGCCATGACATTTGTGTGGTTATAAAAGCTTCTCATTAAGGGTAAAATGGGTAAAATGAAGAGTTTAAAGTTGAATTATTTTCAAATTTAGAAATGTGTCATTTATTTTGAAAACGACAAAAAAGGAAAGTACGTCATCTAATTTGAAACGGAGAGAGCATGTTTTAATAGTTAAGGCTTTGACGTGCAGATGCATCTCATCCTGTTAAACGACATTGTTTCCTTTTCCCTTTTGATATCGAGATGCGTAGTGCCTCTATTTACAATCCAATGGCTCTGCTCTTCCATATGGAAGTTGCTTACTGAATTACCGGTTTCAGTTAGTCTCTCAAGAATATCCTTTAACTTTCAACCCAGAAAGAAAAACCAGTCTGGTCCTTTTATACTTTATAGTGACTCTTGTAAGATGACATTTATTGACGATGTCTTGGGTCTCAACTTTAAAGAATCAAACTAACAAAACATTCATACTGGTTGGGAAACAAAAATTATGTTCTGCTCTCCGGGAATTGGTCTAGTGGCAGGACCACAACGCAGATGTGTGGGTTCACCGGTTAGGTACATATCACAGGTCACAGAGAAAAGCCTAGTATTTAAGAGAAGGATAGAAGGCAGATCCATTAATCCACCAGGTTCCAAACCGTAAGCCACTGGCCTAAGGATTTCTCGATTATGAAAATATAAGAAACAAATTTTTGTTCTAGTCCTCTTTCATTAGGATGATGTGCATATATTTCCTTAGTCAATTCTCTTTCAAAATTTTGAAAGTCTATTTCTTTCGTTCATTCACCTATTATGGTTAAATATAAAACGTTATTGTGGGATTACATTGAATTTGTTGTCGTTGTTGTATTAAAAATAGGAGCACTACAATCACAACTTGGGAGTTGTACTGAACTAAATATATCATTAATTATAGACCAAGAAACAAAATTAAATTAAATATGGAGTAATCATTATGGAAGAAGGCAAACTTTATTGTTTTTGATAATGGCTCGTTATGGAAGAAGACAAACTTGTCAATACCATTAACTACATGTGACTCAAGCAGCAACAACAACAACAACAACAACCCAGTGTAATCTCACAATTGAGGTCTGGGGAGGGTAGAATGTATGCAACCTTACCCCCACCCTGGAAGGGCAAAGATATTGTTTCGGATAGACCCTCGGCTAAAGAAGGTGAACGAAGCCCTGATAGCAAGTAATAGCAAGACATTATAATTAGAAAACTAAATTGAAGATAGCAACAGAGAATATGAAAGAGGTACCGATAACAAGTAATAGCAAGACAATATATTTAGAAAACTAAATCAAAGGTAGAAAACGAGAATATGAACAAAGTACTGCTAGCAAACTACGGAAGTATCGATGGCAAGTAATAACAGGGTAGCAAACTAAGAATAAAAGGGTACCATACTAACATTAATAGTATCGAACTAGGGAAGACAAAGGGAAACGCATGACTACCTACTAACCTTCTACCCTAATCTTCAACCTCCACACCCTTCTATCCAGGGTCATGTCCTCAGTTAGCTCAAGTTGTGTCGTGCCCCGCCTGATCACCTCTAAGACTTCTTCGGCCTATCTCTACCCCCAAGGCCAACCTCTCACACCTCCTGATTGGGGCATCTGGGCTTCTCCTCTTAACATGCCCGAACCATCTCAGCCTCGCCTTCAGAAGATGTGCCAAATTATCACTAACTCTCATAATAATTCAAGCAACAACTTTTAGGCAGCTATTTCTTCCGGTCATTGTGGTGTAGACAGGAGCGGGTGCAGCTTTCAGGTCACGAGTTTATCTGAACCCAGTACTTTTCATGCACAGTTTAAATTTATGTAAAAATACAATGAAATTGCTATAAATAGTAGATATAAACCATAACTTTTAAAATATAATGGGTTTAATAATACTAACAATCTTAAATGTTTGAGCCCATAGAGCTTAAGTCCTGCATCCGCCTCTTGGTGTAGATTTTCCTTACCCAACAACTCTCAGCCTTCACAAGATTCATAGCTATTATTTATTCATGTCAACTGTAACTTTCCTGCAGATCAATCAAAGAAGTGATGAACGTCCTGAACTTCCGAATGAAGGTATTCAAGTTCTTTTCTTCCATCTCTTTCATTCTTTCTTCCATTTTTTTTCTGTAGATTGGACCATAAAATCTGTCCAATAGTGGATCGTGTTTAAAGTTAGTTGCTTCTGTTGGATAGAAGCTGCTGTGGAAGGAGTGAAGGATGACAGCTTGCCAGGCGTTCTTGTTCAGTCTGAGGAAATCATCACTATTGAAGCAAATGAGAGAAATATTCCAAGAGTTGATCACGTTGAATTGGAAAGAAAAGATAGAAATCATCAGATTCTGCAAAATTTTGGAAAGGCTTTGTGGAAAGTCTTGAAAGAATACAAGAGAAAACTTGAGGTATAGTATGCTGACAATATACTCTTTGCATAACATTGTTACTATTGGATTTTAATATACTTAAGCATCCATTATTAGGCTTTACCATGGAACTACGTTTGGTTATACTGAGTAGTTGTGTTCATGTAAAGGTGGCTGAAAATGAAATTTGCACCCTCAGAGATTGCTTAAGTAGTGAGAAAACTAGATCGGCTGAACTAGAGAATCAACTGAGGGATTGGCAAAGTAACTGCTGCTGCAGGAAAGGAGTTTCAAGTGAGGAATCCTCCAGAGAAGAGGATGAATTCAGAAGAAAAGGTTCAGTAGATTGTGAGGCGCGTCAATCCACTGATCAGAATGAGGTACATGAGCAAGAGTTATTTTGGACTTGCCTTTTTCTTGTCCACCACTTTTTGTTTAGTTTGGTTCTTCTCTTCCATTTCATGATGAGATTTTGAAGCAGACAGAGAGTGGTTTTCTTAACTATATACTCTTTGCTTAAAGTTTTCTTAACTAATGTCCTAAAGGGTTCAGTCTTGGGCTTTACCATTTAGGAACTATTATTGTTTATACTAAGTAGTAGCTTTCACGTAACAGGTGGACGAAAATGTAACCTGCACTCCCAGAGACTGCATAATCATCAAGAAAACAAGATGGGCTGAACTAGAGAATGAACTGATGGATTGGCAAAGTAACTGCCGCTGCAGGAAGGGGGTTTCAAGTGAGGTTTCCTCCAGAGAAGTGGATGAACTCAGAAGAAAAAGCTCTTTAGATTTTGAGGATCATCAATCCATTGGTTGCAATGAGGTAAATAAGCAAGAATCATCTTGGAGAATATATTTTTGAATTCTTAATACCTATCTCTTTCTTGTTTTCCACCATACATCTAATCTGGTTCTTCTCTTCCATTTCATGACGAGATTAGAAGTAGATTGAGAGTGGTTTTCTTCCATCCATTTGATAATTGGTAGTTACATGAGAAACTACTATCTCCTTTTTTTTGGGGGGGGGGGGGGG